>BSBK01013649.1:2500-64163 GCA_027943335.1 Chamaecyparis obtusa | reverse complement strand
GCACCCTAATGCCCTTTATCCTCTTAGGATCAATAGTTGTCCCCTATTTAGAAACAATGTGCCCCAATAATTTTCCTTCATGAATAGAAAAAATGCACTTCTTAGGATTCAATGAAACTCCAAACTCTTTGCACCTCTCAAAAATCTATTTCAGATGAACAAGGTGATCCTTAGTGTCTTTTGAAAAGACAGTTATATCATCCAAGTAGAAAAGAACGAACTTGTTCATTAAACTAGCAAATGCCATCTCCATGGCTTTCTAAAATGTAGCACTAGTGTTAGACAAACCAAAAGGCATCTTCCTATATGCCATGGTGTCCCATTTGGTTGTGAATGCTATTTTATATTGATCTTCCTCTTTAACCAAGACCTGGTTATAACCAGAAAAGCCATCTAACAAAGAAAATCTGTCAGACCCTGAGACATACTGTAGAATCTATTCCATGGATGGCAGTGGGCGGTGATCTTTGAGAGAGGCTCTTTTAAGATCTCTGAAATCCACACATAACCAGATTTCACCATTCTTCTTCCTAACTGGTACTAGATTGGAAACCCAAGAGGTGTGTTTAATTGGGAAAATAATATTGGCCTCAATCATTTTCCTCAACTCTATTTTCATCAAGATCTCTAACTTAGGATTGATAGGTCTCTACTTTTGTCTCACTAGTTTGGCATGGGGTTCTAGCTCAATGGTGTGCTAGGCTAAGTGAGGATCAAATCTTTTTAGATCATAGTATTCCCATGCAAAAATATCACTAAATTCTTGACAAAATGAAATAAAGGTTTGCTTTCCTAGCTGTGTGCATACCTTTCCAAGTTTAAGGATTTGTCCTTGAGAACCTCCACAGACTGGTAGTGCTCTTCTTTGACTGTCATACTAGCCTTGTCTCCTCTAAGTTGATCATCTGAGTTAAATATGGACTCAAGTGTGACCAGTCCCTTAGGCAACTTATTACTTTTCAACTGTAGCATCTGGTCATTATATTGGTGAGCATGCTTGTTCTAGTTAACTTTAGAGAATTCAGCCTCTTCTATCAAAAAGTTAAAAATCTGCTCTTCATTTTCAAAAACTTGCCAACTCACCTAATTATCTACTATAGATGGTCTCACCAAAACCTTTACATGCTGTGAGTTGGGACTTGTGATCTCTTTCATAATATCATAATCTACTCCCATGGAAGCCAACTTGTCTGCCTGTTTGTTCTAATTTCTTGGAACATAAACCAGATTAAAAGCATGAAAATCTTCTATTAAATCCCAAACCTTGTGCTTATACATCTTAAGTGTATCATTTTTTGTGAGATTAGTGCCACGAATTTGATTGACCACTAATTCACTATCACCTATAACTTCTAGGAATTTGATTCCTCTTTGTCTAGCCCATTCTAAACCATGAATCAAAGCCTCATACTCTATTGTATTATTAGTACAACTAAAGGAAAAATGAATTGCAGAGTAATACTTTTGTCCTTCTGGAGAAATTAGGACAGCTCCTCCTCTTGAACCAACTTTTCTTCTGGAGCCATCAAAAAACAACTTCCACAACTCATCACTCTAATTTCTAGAATGTTTTTCTTCTTTCTTCATCTATTCTAGAATCACAACACCATCTTCATGAATGATATACATTCCAATACCAAAAATCTCCATGTTTCTAAAAGGGTCATCCTCCTCCAAATCTCTCTCAGCCCACTCAATCTAGGACAATATCAAGAATCTTTTCAACAATGGTTTTAGGTTCAGAATCACTTGGGTCTTGTTCATGAAACATTAGATTGGTGTTTATAGGTCTTGGGGTATAAGGTTCAACATGGCTTTTTGCAAAATCTTCAGACTTGATTCTAACTCTAGTCCCATATCTAGTTTTGAAATATAGATGAGACTAGTCAACTGAGAGATATCCCCCCAACCTAGCAGTGAACTCTCTTCTTAGACAAATAGCAAAATGAGGAGGTAGATCTATGACATAGAAATCTTGTGGAATGGAAAAATTGGGGCATTCTTGTAGAGTGAGGCTCAGGTCTTTAATGACTCCCAAGGTACTAACTAATGACCCATCCAACTAAACAATAGGTCTATCTATTGGCTTATAAGACAATCCTAGGAGATCTGCTAACTGCTTAGAAGTTACAGAACCACTAGCTCCTAAGTCTATCATACAATTATGAACCAAGAAGTCCCCAATAATAAGAGTTACATAGAAACGAGGAGGTTTAACCTATGGGGCAATAGTGGGCTACAAGCTGGTCTCCTCCTTTTGCTGCTCCTTTTAAGGTGTTCCAGCCGCTAAGACCCTAGGCTGCTCTAAAACACCTTCTTGATTTGATGAAATCTTAGCCAACTCACTAAGTATTAGCTCCTTTTGACTAGGACTCACCAGGGGTGTCCATTAAAGGCACATTGATAGAGGTCTTCTTCATTTTCTCCACAATATTAAAAGATCCCAAACTCATTTTAGGCTGCCCCTTTGGTGCAGCAGCCTCTGTTTGTGTAGACACCAACTGTGTAGCTACCTTGACTAGTTCCTTAGCCTCTTTTGACTGGTTTAGGACTGGAACTTGAACTGCTTTGGGTTGTGGATTCACAATAGGAGCTTGCTGACTAGTAGAAGCCACTTGTTCAACCTCTAAAGCCTTCTTCTTAGACCTTGTGTTGGCTGCAAATGAAATGTAGTTTGGGTTATCATTTGGAGAAAAATTCACTGTACAAAAACCTTCTTTTTGGAAATTCACCAGTGCTACCTCGGGTGTCTGCAACTCATTTGGGGTAATGACTGGACCTTGCTGGATTTTTGGCTCTTGAACCATCTCCTGTGGCACCATCACATTGTTCTGCACCATGAGGGCTTGAGCGTAGCCATTGGAAAACACTCCTTGGATGTTTTGATAATTGCATGGGCAGTCCCATTGGTATTCTTGTGCCATATTATTTTGAGCTACAGGAACCAGCTCTCTAGAAGCACTAGGAATGTTAGGATTATAAGGCTGGCTAGCTTTCTTGTTATAACTCCTTGCTTGACCTTGCTGGCCTTGTTGGTATTGGGGTCTATTCTGCTGGTAATGATTTTGATAGGAATGCTGATAAGGCTGTTGATAGGGTTGTTGGTAAGGTTGGGACTGCTACTTCTTTAGACTAACTAGCTCATTAGTAACTATTTGTAAGGCTTTTTTGATCTCATTCAGTTCTTGGGATTGATTTACAACTAGGCTAGCAACTTGTTGAGGAGGAGCTGGGAGAGGTGGAATAGATGCTAAGGCTGGAATTACTTCAGGAACAAGATGAAGTTCTAGGAAAATAGGCATTGGGGGCCTTGGGGCTATCTTTCTAGCTTGGATTAGGCTATTTTCAGCTCTTATGACAAGATCATATGCTACTGGTAAATTAGTCCCTCCCATGGATTGGATCATAACAAAGATATCACTGTTAAGGGCTCTTAGATAGTATAGAAAAGCATGCTAGCTTGAAGGTCTAACTGTGGCTGGTATTCTATTCCATGTCCTCTGAAATCTGAAATTGAAATCCATCATCTATTCTTGAGGTGACCTTTTAATAGTAGTCAATTGCTCAACTAATGAGAGGTGATCTGATTTATCCTTAAATTGATTGGTCAAGGCTTGACCCCAACCCATCCCAATTAGCTATAGAACCAACTAATAAGCCTCTAAACCATTGCAATGCTTTTCCTTTGAGGGAAGCTGCCAACAACCTCATAGCTACATTATCTTGGGTTATATTATGAAGGGCACAAAGGGATGCTACATCTCTTATATGCTTAATGGTTGAGGTCTGATCCTCTCCTATAAAAATAGGAAAATTTTTAAGGGCTGATATAGGTATGTCATTATGCTGCTACAAATTCAAGGGGCTTCCTTGATCAAAAGCTACAAAAGGATGCAGTCTAGCCATTGGAGGATTAGGGGGAGCTTGAATTGCTGGTGCTGCTTGCATTGGCTAAATTTGGGGATTGGTCGCAGGAATGCAAGCAAGACTAGGAGTAGGATTTGTAGATTTTGATGCAATATTTTGGGCTGCTTAGACCTCTTTTCGACAAATGGCAGCTCTGTATACACAAAAGGATTCTTACTCTGCCTAGTTGGGATTCCACTCATAAGCTTATATACTGATCTACATAAAAAACCATTAGAGTCACCAGGTATGATTTCAAAACATGGTCACTACTCATACCACACAATAACCTGCCTAAATCTTTCTAGAAATCTGACTCACTAAGTCTTCTATCCCACTGGGTGTGCCAAAAATTGTTGTCACTAAGGATTGCACCCAATTTGCTAAGTGTTGAACTCAACAATCTTGTGAACATGGGACTATTCTCAGGCTGTGGGTAACCTATCCAAGAATAGACCTCTGAATTAAGGGCTGGATTCCCTATGGATCACTTGAAACTTATCTAAACTTGAAGAGAAAAGGAAGAGAAAATGCATGAAAATGAACAACTGCAAATGAACTAGAACAAAGGGAATCCATCAATTTTAAAGAAGATCCACAACTGAGAATATGTTTACTTCAATAGAAAAATAAACTTAACTCACAACTCAATCCCACTCTCTTTAACCCTTAGTGAAACAAGGTACTTAGAATGCAGAAAAGGAAGAAAACTTCACAAATCTAATATTCTTGATTGCACACAAATCACACTACTAAATTAAGATAAATCCCTAAACACCAACTTGAATTCAATATGCAAATTAAGGATATAGAAACATCACAATAACCCTACATATGACCTAAAAAGAAAACCCAGAATTATAGGAGAACAAGAAGGATCAATTTTATTACTGAAAAGAAACAAGTACAATTATGTGTCTCACAGCTACAACACTCCTATCAGAGAGAAAGAAATGAAGAGCTAACCTCAATCACCAAAAGTGAGAGGTATAAAAAACTAAAAACTAACAATATGCATTCAAACTCCACTACCTCCTAAGAATAGAAAAGTCAAAAAAAGACCCATGAGGCTGCATCATGGTTTAAATGCCAAATTCCCAGATTCCTAGGGGTGAGGAAAATGGGACCCCCAAAAATAGATAGTTAAAGATGACTGCTCTATCCACTAAGTCATGCCTATAATTGATATTCTGATAATGGTTTATAGAAAACACTATTTGTCAATATCTTACAATATGTATGTGCAATGACTTATCATTAAAAACCTATCCCGCTATGTCATAAAATGGATCTAAATACATTTAAAAAATGGTCTCAACCAAAATAGGGAAAAACATTTTAAAAGTAATAGCATTAAACAATAAAATCCACCTATGCCCTAGAATGAACCATGGGTTACATATCTCAAAATATCCTAAATTAATAAATGGCTCTCAACCCAAAATGGGGAGAGCACATTTAAGAAATTTGCATCCTAAAACCCAAAGTTTTTGAAGAAAACATATCTTCAAAGAAATGAAACCTCAACCCTAAAGAAAGGGGAGAAAAGAAAAGCTATCACTTTTAATCAAAGCCCTTCCCACTGACATTCATGGTTTTCCACATCATGGAACCTATTGAGTTTCCATCTTCGACTGATAGCTCCAACTTTGATCTCTGAATCCAGCTTAGAAATAACCCTCTGCTATTGTACTTTTGACAGTGAACTCGGCTTGATTTGGGGAAAATTATATTTGTGCTTGGCTTATTGATCTTCCATCATGATATACTTCCTTGATGTAGGCATCATGTTTCCATTTCTCATTTTATGTTTGATTGTTGCTATGAACTTTGCATTTGAAGGCCAAAGACCATGCTTTATGATGAAAGCTAGGGCATCATGTCTGTGAATATATTAGGACACCGTGAATGCTTTTTATTTTTGTGTTTCAAGTTTACTGTTTCCCTGAGCATCGAGGGCATAGTTTTTGATATGCTAGGGCATGATACTGTGCTGTTGATATTTATTTTATTGCAATGCTCTTTCCTCTACATGACCCGTGAGCAATCTGTTATGCTGTTTGCTCATTGTTTTAATATTGCTCCTTGTATTTGGTGAATATCATGGCACCCTCACTGTGTTTATTTTTTAGCCTATATGGGGCTAGGCTATGGCATCTATGCTTTACACATTTGTGGGACTGTGTCTTGTTTCATGTATTTGGTTTCAGACACTGGTGTTACTTGGTAGATTCATGTTGCATTCTCTAGCTAGGATATGATACTAGCATTGCTTACTGTTGATGCTTGTCGAGTTTGTATTGATAAAGGCACTATTGTATTTGAAATCATTGATGTGAACACTCGATGCCCAATGATCTATGAGTTAGGGCATCACCATTGATTCCCTGTGAAGGTACTGCTGTGTCAAGGGTATTGTGCACTTTGCTTTCCCTGGAACCATATTGTATGCAATTGCATGCATATTTGATGTTCATGTTGTAATCAATATATCACATTGTTTAATCTCCAACATATTCTTATGTGTCTCAGAGTGTATAATGAATATGCATTCATATTTTGAGCTAGGGTATCATTGACTTGCTGTGAACTTATCCTTGATGACCCGTGAGTAAGGCCAGACACATCATTGATTCATACCATCACTGCATGGTTCATGGCACTGTATTGATGCATGTTGATCACTGCTATTTCTTTTATACACAGCCTGAGAGCATACTAGGCATTTGTATCTATTGTTTAAACATTCAATTGTGCTCACTATTTTAAAGTCTTGGGGCCAAGGGAAATCCATGGCATGGGCTCTAAGTGCTATTGCTTCTTCACTATTATTCTCATTCATGTCTTGCAATAATGCCAGCTCATGAACTAAGAACAGTGCACTATTTACTGAATTTGCTTCACTATTTGAATCTTATTAGACCAAGAGTCAGATCTTGGGCATTGCACTTGATCTTTGTTGCATTCATCGACTCATGTCTAGTCCGCATGCTTTGATACTAATTATTTGTCTAATAAACAATGCCCCATTGATGTTTTAGGCTTAGATAAACACCACCCTTGCTGGTTCCATGTTGTTCTTTTCATGCATTTGTTGTTCTATGAATCTCTTTGGGGCTTGTAGCTTGTAGGTGGTCAATACTTGAATCTCTTATCATAGCCACTATGGCTATTGGTGTTGTTCCTTTATTATTGCCTAATTGACACCATGCCCTGAATATGTATGGATGAAACACCAATGCTGTTGTCAAGTTGATATTGCCATACCATTAATGTACTATATATCTTGGTGTTAACTATAGACTAGCTAGATATATGATCTACTATTAACACTGATTTGATATCCACTATCTGAGAGTTCATTGATATCTTCTATTCTTTTGAGGAGCCTGGCACTTTGACTAATTTTAATAGTTAGAGCATGAAGTCCTGCTACTGCATTGAATGCTCATGTGTTCTGAATGTCCAAGCTTATTGGAAAAATAGGGCATTTGTATCTATTGATGCTTACTTGGTGCCTTATTGGTTTATCATATCATGCTGATTCTTGATCCTCATTGATGCTAAATCATCTAGATGTTCCTCTTTTGTACGATGTGTGCTCTTGGCCCTTGATGCAATCACTGTTAGAAAGTAAAGATCCCCAAGATAACTGAGAGGGGGGGGTGAATCAGTTATTTGATAATTTAACCATTCAACTGCTTTAAACAATATAATTAATGTACTAATCAACCATAGACAGATAACCATACACAATTTCACAATAACACAAGATATGTTGACTAGGGAACCTCTTGAAAAGAGTAAACCCCGGTGGGAATGATGCCCACAAAATGATGCACTAATATGAAAGTTCCTTGTTAGAGGATGTACCCTATTAGGAGTCTTATGAAATATATTTAGTACATATAAATCCCTATTAGGAGATTTTGAATCCCTGTTAAAAGATTCTAACCCGATTAAGAGTTTATGGAAGACAGAAGGACCCACTGCCCAAACATCTTCAAGGCAATATCTCTGAACCCACTGTCCAAAAGATCTTAGAATTATTCAATAGAATAATATGAAATATATTACTTCCTTCACACTTTTTCAAAACCACACTCTTTGCTACACAAGATCACAATTCCAGATCTCTGTACTCACAAGTCTTCCTTCATCATTGAATTAGCTCTTTTCTTCACTTCATGCATATATTCGCATCTCAAACTTCACAGTACATTTTAAAACAAGGAAAACATTCCTTCTTATATACCAAACTCAAATAATTACAAATGAGTCAGTCCTCAATTACAAAATAATAAATTCTACACGCTACACAAACTTTCACATAAAACTGTCGGCTTCCAGATACTGTAACTTTCTCCAAACATATCTTCAAAGTTTTTACTATGAACCACATCATAATTAATGAGTCTCCAACATCCCTTTAACTGCACAAAATTAGATTCCATCCCAGCTAAGAGATATCCTCTAATTTCTAAAAATTACTTCACAGAAACACTGTCTAAACACTACTTTCACCAAAATGTCATAACTCTCATGAATGAATGAATTTCTTTTTGCACTGTTAACCATAGGTTAATAACACACCAAAGAACATACCATCAACTACACAAAATCTAATCTACAATACAACATGTGCACAAAGCAAAACTGTACCTTCTTTCCTACTGATATCTAGAATATCACTGTGTTGACATCAATGACAATCCAAGTCATGAATGCAACAACAACTGCTACAGAATGACTGCCAAAATACTTTGCATTCATTCCTAACAATCTCCCCCATTGGCATTGATGGAAACATAGATGAAAAACATCCAAAGTTCCAAAAATCCAATACTACAACATCACTGCAAAATATCAAATTAAATCTTGCTTCATTTTCCTATTCAGCTCTCTCATACAATCCACAATGTTTTTCATGTATATCTCTCCCCCATTGACATCAATGATAGAAATTCCATCACTAAGTCAACAAAAAATTAATGTCAAAAGACACTTTTCAAAAAAATACAATAACAAGAGTCCTCATGACTCAGCTCATAAACTCCCCCATAGAAGAAGTTCCAACATCAAATCCAGAAGAAAGATAGGGCTCATATACCACTGGATGGATGCAATCATCTGCATCAATTCTCAAAAATAGGTTGGGGCATAACCCCAAGCATACCTCTCAGATACACAAATGTATCCTTAGGTAAAGGTTTTGTAAATATATCCGCTATCTATTAATTTGTGCTTATGTACTCCAATCTTACTTCTTTTTCTGCAACTTTCTCTCTTACAACATGATACTTGATCTCAATATGTTTAGTCTTAGAATGTAAAACATGATTTTTTGACATACTCATTGTACTGGTGTTATCACAATGTATAACAATAGGCCCATCAAACTTTATTCCAATATCCTTCAACATCTACTTCATCCAAATAATCTGATTACAATTATTTGCTGCTGCAACATATTTTGCTTCTACTGTACTTTGTGAAGTACAATTCTACTTCTTACTTAACCAAGAGACCAATTTTCCTCCAAGAAAAAAGGCTCCACCACTGGTGCTTTTCTTGTCATCAACACTGCCTCCCCAATCTGCATCAGTATAGGCACATAAAGTAAAATCATCAGAATTCTCATACCATAATCCATAATCCATTGTTCCTTTTAGATATCTCAGTATCCTTTTTACTATTGCATAATGTGATTCTCTAGGTTCTGCTTGAAATCTTGCTACAATCCCAACTGAATGTGCTATATTAGGTCTTGTATGTGTCAAGTACTGCAATCCTCCAATCATAGATCTATATTTTTTCTGCTCAACTGTTGGTGTCTCATCTTTGCTAGATAACTTATGTCCAGTTACCATAGGTGTTCCAATAGGTTTAGAATATTTCATTCCAAATATTTTCAATAAGTCATTCAAATACTTAGTCTGACTTACAAATATACCTTCCTTGCTTTGTGTTATCTGTAATCCCCAAAAATATTTCATTTCTCCAATCATGCTCATCTCAAATTCAGTCTTCATTTCATCTGCAAATTTGTCACTAGCTTCATCTTCTCCTCCAAAGATAATATCATCAACAAATATAACTATAACCAACAAACCATTCTCAATTTCTTTTGTGTATAAATTACTATCTGCTATTCCTTTTGTAAATCCCAATTTCAATAAATACTTATCCAATCTTGCATACCAGGTTCTAGGTGCTTGTTTTAATCCATATAAAGCTTTATTTAACTTACATACCATATCTCCTTGTGTCAAAGGAAAACCTTCAGGCTGCTCAATGTAGACTTCTTCCAATTTACCATTCAAAAATGCTGATTTCACATCCATCTGATACACTTTGAATTTCTTGTAAGCTGCATATGCTAGAAACATTCTCACTGCTTCAAGTCTAGCCATAGGTGCAAAAGTTTCTTCATAGTCAATTCCTTCTTGTTGTGAATATCCTTTACATGCCAATCTTGATTTGTTTCTTATCACTTCTCCTTGTTCATTCATCTTGTTTCTAAATACCCACTTTGTTCCAATCACATTCTTGTCTTCAGGTCTAGGGACCAATTCCCATGTCTTGTTTTTTTCAATCTGCTCTAGTTCATTCATAGCATTAATCCAATGTTCATCTTCACAAGCTTCATTAGTAGTCTTAGGTTCAATTTGAGAAATCAAACATAAATGTACCTTATTTCAAGTCAAAACTCCTCTGTCTAGACTTCTAATAACTTGCTCAATAGGGTGATGTCTTGAAATATACCTGTTAGGTGTCATAGTTACTGATCTTGTTCCAACTATAGATTCTTCTCTGCTTTCATCTCTATTTTCTTCTCTATTTTCTTCTTTGTTTTCTTCTCTATTTTCTTCAGTATGACTTTCATTCAAAAAATCACTGTTAGTTTCAAAAAATAATTCTGCATTTTCAATGTTAGGCCGAGGCTGTGCTTCTCCATCAGATTCATAATCAAGCATTCTTTCCTAAATTTTAAACTTCTCATCAACTTTTACATTTGCACTTTCAACAATAGTCTTAGTTCTTTTGTTATAACATCTATATGCTTTTCCTTTTAAAGAATATCCAAGAAATATTCCTTCATCACTTCTAGGATCAAACTTTCCTATATCATCATCTCTCTTAATATAACATTTACTTCCAATAATTCTAAAATACTTAGCTGAGGGTGCATGTCCAAACCATAATTCATAAGGTGTCTTGTTTGTATCTGCTCTGATTTGTAATCTGTTCATAGTGTATACTGCTGTGTTCACTGCTTCTCTCCAAAAAGTCTTAGCCAAATCATTTTCAAACAACATAGCTCTTGCTGCTTCAGTTATTGACCTATTCCTTCTTTCTGCAATAACATTTTGTTCTGGTGTTCTAGGGGCTGAAAGTTGTCTCTACATACCATTCATTTCACAAAAAGTGTTAAACTCTCTAGATGTAAATTCACCACCTCTATCAGATCTTAGACACTTAATCCTCATTCCAGATTCATTCTCAATTTTTCTTTTCATGATCTTAAATTTATCAAATGCTTCAGATTTTTCTTTCAAAAATGCAATCCACATCATCCTTGTAAAATTATCAACAAGAATCATAAAATACCTTTCTCCATAGAATCCTCTAGTCCTAGTAGGACCACTCAAGTCTGTATGAACAATCTCTAGCTTTTCTGTCGATGTGAACTTATTGCTGGGAAATGAACTCCTTTTCTGCTTTGCCATCATAAATTCTTTGCAAATCATGTTAGTAGGTTTCATAATTCTAGGTAAATCTCTTACCGCAAGTGTAGTGCTCACTTTGACAATATTATCAAAGTTTATATGATAAAACCTTTTATGCCATAACCAACTATCATCAATCTTAGTTATCAAACATGTCATCTCAGTAGAATTCAACTGAAATACATTACCTCTAGTTCTGGATCCTTTTCTAAATAGATTTCCATCTTTATCTTTTATCACACAAGTTTTCTCAGTAAACCAAACTTGATAACCCTTATCAGCCAATTGTCCAACGCTTAGTAGATTATGTTTCAATCCATCAACAAAGTAAACATCATCAGTGTTAGTCTTTCCATCAAGAGTAATAGATCCTATACCCTTAATCAAACAAGGTGCATTATTACCAACCCTAACAATTCCTCCATCATAATTATCTAACTTAACAAAATTTATTTTATCTTTAGTCATATGATGTGAACAACCACTATCTATAATCCAATCAAAATTCTTTTCAACTTGAGAAACTAATTCTTTTTCTTCCCTTTTATCAAATTCATAACTTTCTTCTTCAATTGCTACAAATCCTATTTCCTCAAAGTTATCATTATCACTATCACTTAAATGTCTTTCAATTCCCGCTTCAAGATCTTCATCATTTGCATAATAACATTCTTTAGATCTCCTAGGTTTAAAGTTTCTTCTATACTTCTTAACTCTTTTAGGACATTTAGATGCAAAATGACCATATTCTTGACAAGTCCAACATTTAAAGATTTTCTTACCATCTGGTTCTCTTTTTACAAGTAATGCAATACCTTCTTAAATTTTCTTATCTTCCTCAGATTTAGATCTGCTACTGTTGGCATAATCTTCATTCACACTAGTACTTCTTGTAGGTCTAATGTTAAGAGCACTGAATGCTATTTCCAATCTAGGTATCTCTCCTGATAATCTCAAGCTCATCTTTGCTATTTCTAATATTCCAAGAAGAGTCTCTCTTGAAAAGTTTGATGTACAAGGTATCACTTGTTCAATCATCTATGTTGTCTGCTTGAATACTGGTGTCAAAGTTCTCAGAATTTTCCATATCACTTCATTCTTTGTCTTATCACCTCCACAAGACTTTATTCCTATTACAATCTCAGACATCCTACCAATATAGCTTCTAATAGATTCATCTTCCATCATTCTGATATCTTCAAATGCACAAATCCAATTATGTAATCTAGCCTTCTTTGCATGTTCATCACCTTCAAAAGTAGAATGTAAAGCTTTCCAAATTGCATGAGATGTTTTCAAACATCTTACCTAGCTATATTCATTCTCCGGTAGTGCTGACAAAAGTGCTTCTCTTGCAAGTATGTTGCACATGAATAGATCTAGTTCATCTTTAGTTCCTGCCTCTAGATTATCTTCCTTAATGATAGTCTTCTCATTCTTTGTAATCAACCAATAACTTGGTCCTAAACACAATAGATGAGTCTTCATCTTTTCTTTCCAGCTATCAAAATTTACTCCATCAAACTTAGGGCTTTCTTTTCTGAAATTCGCCATGGATCTCCCTAAGTTGTTAAACTTTTCTTTCAAGGACCTGCTGCTTTGATACCAATTGTTAGAAAGTAAAGATCCCAAAGATAACTGAGAGGGGGGGTGAATTAGTTATCTGATAATTTAACCATTCAACTACTTTAAACAATATAATTAATGTACTAATCAACCATAGAAAGATAACCATACACAATTGCACAATAACACAAGATATGTTGACTAGGGAACCTCTTGAAAAGAGTAAACCGTGGTGGGAATGATGCCCAAAAAATGATGCACTAATATGAAATTTCCTTGTTAGAGGATGTACCTTGTTAGGAGTCTTATGAAATACATTCAGTACATATAAATCCCTGTTAGGAGATTTTGAATCCCTATTAAAAGATTCTAACCCGGTTAAGAGTTTATGGAAAACAGAAGGACCCACTACCCAAACAACTTCAAGGCAAGATCTCTAAACCCACTGTCCAAAAGATCTTAGAATTATTCAACAAAATAATATGAAATATATTACCTCCTTCACACTATGCCAAAACCGCAATCTCTGCTACACAAGATCACAATTCCAGATCTTTGTACTCACAAGTCTTCTTTCATCACTGAATTAGCTCTTTTCTTCACTTCATGCATATATTCGCATCTCAACCTTCATAGTACATTTTACAAAAAGGAAAAAAATCCTTCTTATATACCAAACTCAAATAATTACAAATGAGTCAATCCACAATTACAAAATAATAAATTCTACACGCTACACACAAAATTCCACATAAAATTGTTGGCTTCCAGATACTGTAACTTTTTCCAAACATATCTTTGAAGTTTGCACTATGAACCATGTCATAATTAATGAGTCTCAAACATCCCTTTAACTTCACAAAAGCAGATTCCATCCCAGCTAAGAGATATCCTCCGATTTCTAAAAATCGCTTCACAGAAACACTGTCTAAACACTGCTTTCACCAAAATGCTCATAACTCTCATGAATGAATGAATTTATTTTTGTGCTATTAACCATAGGTTAATAACACACCAAAGAACATACCATCAACTATGAAAAATCCAATCTACAATACAACATGTGCACAAAACAAAATTGTACCTACTTTCCTGCTAATATCTAGAATATCACTGTGTTGACATCAATGACAATCCAAGTCATGAATGCAACAACAACTACTACAGAATGATTGCCAAAATACTTTACATTCATTCCTAACAATCACTTGATAGGAAACCTAGATTTTTCCTATCATGATTTGCATCAAGGGCCTAGGTCATTCATTAAACTTGTTGTTGGGTCAGCTCCCCTATATTTGCACATGGAACAAACATGTTAGTGAAATATGGTGCCTCTTTTGTTCATTTTTGGAGCCCTATGCACATGCCCTAAGCACAAACTTTGTTAGAGGTGCATGACTGAGTGTATATATGCATTCTATAGATATTGTGATACCAGCCATTGCATAGATCCATTGGATCTAACCCATCTCCTCTTTTCTTCTTGCAGGTTCTGGATCTCGGGAGCTCTCTAGGAAGGACCAGATCCGAACATCAATACCAAAAAATGTCTGGTGCCCCAATATTTAATTATTTCCTTTATGTATATGTATACTCAGTCATTCAATTATGGTAATGGCTATGCTCACAACCTGTGTGAGCTCAGATAGATGCTTTTATTTTTAGGTCTTTCCCTTTTGTACAGTATACATACAATCATGTGTAGCATTAGATGCAATTCATTTCCTTCTGTTTCATGTACTTTGTAATGAAATGAACACAAACCTAAAGAAGATCACCTAATAACACAAACTAGGTTATTTTAGCATCACTTAGTAATTAGGTCTCCATTAATGAGCAAAAATATGATAACAATCCCCTCTCTAGCAGATCTTACAAAGGAAGATGCTAATGGAAAGCAATAGGATTTTTTCCATCAGAATGCAATAGTCAAAGAAGCCCTTATCAACACCTTATCTGATAGTGATTTTTTAGAGATAAAGAAAGTAGACATAGCTTACAAGATATGGAAGCACCTAGAAGACATGTTTGAAGGAGATACACAAGCAAAGAATGTACACAAAAAGACATGGAAGAAAAGATACAATGCATTAGAGATGTTACCTGAAGAAGACATCAGAGCTTACAACCAAAGGATTATTGAAGCAGTTGCTGGAATCAGGAACAATGGTGGAGAGATCTCAGAGCAAGACATTATGGATAAGTTGATCACTACTATTACAATAGAGTATGAAAAAAAGATCAACATCCTTGATGTGACCATGCAACTTACAAAAAATTTCAAGAGAGAGACCTTGATCAGAAAAATTTTAGCTTTTGAGATTTCAAGATTGAAGATAGAGCATAAAAGTGAGACAGCCTTAAAAGCATTAGTCCGTGGTAATAAATCTTCAAACACTTTTGGTAATTTTGATGATGAAGATGAAGATAAAGAGATAGATGATATTATTGCTATTATTGCTAAGAAAGAAAGAAAAGGAAAAGGAAAGTATGAAGTTTAATTACCAATCAAATGTTTCTCATGTAATAAGATTAGTCACTTTGTATCTAAGTGTCCTATAAGAGTTAAGAAATTTAGAACTAACTAAAAACCTAAGTATACAAAAGAGTGGTACTATGATGGCGATGGAGTTTCTGATGATGATTTAGATGAAGATGAAATTGGATTCATTTCTATTATGTAGAAGATGTTTGATGAGATGGATCATAAAGATGAGAAAAGGGAAGAAGAGCTAGCATTGATTTCACAAGAAGACCTAAGGATGGATTGGATTATAGATAGCGGTTGTTCACATCACATGACATGTGATAAAGAAAAAATTGTTCATCTAGACAAATACAAAGGTGGCATGGTTAGATTTGGAGATAACACTCCTAAACCTATCATTGGTTGAGGAGCTATCATAGTGGATGGAAAGAACAAGACTGATGATGTTCTTTATGTAGATGGTTTGCAACAAAACCTTCTTAGTCTTGGGCAATTTCTTGAAAAGGGTTTGTTAGCACTTGCAAAAAATTTCATGGCTCTAGCTTTTTTTTTCCTAGTCTCTGCAATGTTTTCCCTTGCCTCTAGCTGAAACCCTTGCCAAAATTCAAAAACTAGCCATTGCCAGCTAAACCCTTTGTCTACCTTGGCCCTGTTCAAATTTTAACATTTCCTTTTTGGGCCACTTAAGCCCCAAATTTCCCATGTGCTTAAATTTTTATGACCACTTTGCATGTTAAATAGTTAGTCACATGATTGCATAGACTATTTTCGGTCTATGCAACCATGTGATTAATGTTTATGTTGGGTCCCCTTTAATTTTCTTCCTAAATCCTAAATTTTCCTGACCGCAATCTTTCCTAGGGTCTCAAGCACTATTTTATAGTTGTCGCATGATTGCATGTTAGATTTTTCTGACATGCGACCATGTGACCGACTGCCACCTATCCTAGTGGGCCCGGTCCCTAGTTACTTTCCTTTATCCTTTGGTGGGTCCCCTTTCCTAAGTTCATCCTAGGCCCAGTGGTAAATATTTCCTAAGTCATGAGCTTTAATTTTTCCTATGTTTCGGCTTGCTTTATTTCCTAGGCCCGATCTCTAACACCATCTCAATCTGACAATTATTGTTAAAGAGCATGAAGTTTTTCAGTCCTATGCGAAATCACGACAGCCATTGATCTTATCTTTGTGACATGATGTTTCAAATTGTGGGTCCAAGGTGACACCTAAGCATAGTTGGTTGTTCCTCATTAGCCGATGGATTTAATGAAGTGGCATCAGAGGGCCCAGGTGGGCTCATGTTGTTAGTTTCCTGAGGATCATGTGGTTGTCGCATGATCGCATGGAATATTCCATCCCCTTGCAATCATGCGACAACCGTTGATTTTGAATCTTTCCTAGATGTATCAATGGGACCTGGTTGCTGGTGTGTCTGTTAGAGGGGTCCTGATGTGTCAGAGCATTGACGGTCGACATATGTTCCTAAGGATTTTTTGTGACACATACGATGATGCATCATCTGTCTGATCTTCCGAGTGAGATTTATCACTTTGTGGGTCCAATGACACATTGGTATAATTAGTAGTTTGTGATTGGTCCACGAGGTAATACAGTGGTAGTTGGTCAGTGGGGCCAGATTCTTCAAGCAGTAGAGTAAAGAAAGATTGTGTAGCTATCACATGATCACATGGAATATTCCAACCCCATGTGATCTTGCACCAACCGTTTGATTAGATGCCCAAGGTTTGTGGGTCCTGTCAGTCGTGATTGGGCAGTTGCAGTGAATGATAAAATGACATGTGGCACAGTGTGGACCCATTGGTGGGTCTAAGTAGTTTGGTGGTCTGGATATCTTTGTTTGGTAGTCTTAATAAGTTTTAATGGGCTTTGCTTGTTCGCATGAAACAGCGGTGGTTCTCTAAGTGTTTTAGCAGTTTAGCAAACAAGCGTTCGTGGAATCACTAAACTTTTTGGCCGAGAGATAAAGTCTTCTACGAATTGGAAAAGGTCTTCAATCACCAGTTTGCTAAATGTGACTGGGGTCTTTTAAAAGGTAAATCATAAAGACTGTGAAAGTGTGAAGATCAAACGGCCATGACTTAAAGTTGATCGAGGCTTAAATTTTGACTCGATTTGCCGCAGAAGCCATAAAATGACCATTGCAATTCAAATTTAAATTTGTGAAGGGTTTCAAGCAACTGAAAGTACCAAAATTCATGGCTTTGTGATGGTTTTCAATTTGTTTGGTGGTGGCAGTGGCTGCAGTGTGGTCCCAGGTGTTCCATGATTGTTTGCAGGGGTATGTACCATGAGAAGAATGGCTCGAGAAGTGTTTACAGGTGGCTGATTTGAATGGTTTTCATGGCATTTCCTTGTTGTTTTGTACTATTCTCATGAATTTTGATGATTGCAGATCCGTCTGAGATTCATTTTCCCTGGGTTGCTTGTGTTTCTTCCCCTGCAATTAATTTTGATGTAGTTTTTGGTTGGTTGAGTTGTTGTAACCCTAACCCTAGTCACCCTAAGCTTTATGCAATCTCTTTGAGATTCCCAAGGTGGCTAGTGGTATAAGTAGTTTTTTTTATAGAGTCAGGGTTTGAATTTTAATCAGTCCAGAGGTTTTGATTTGGATTAGTTCCAGGGGGTTGTAGCAGGGTTGATCACATTGTATGAGGTTGAATAGAAAATCCTTGTAGTATTTTGCAGGTTATTGAAGTGGTTTGATTCTCTGTCCTACTTTGAATATGTACATGCCTCATCATACTTAGTATAAATGTTTCAAGCTTTCAGGTCTCTCCTTGGTGCCAATATTGTGAGTTTTGGATTTTCTGATCCATTGCATAGGATTACCTTTGCATATGTTCTTTTCTTTAGTTCTTGATTTAGGATCAGGTGAAATATACTTTAGAAGGGACATAGATTCATTTGTTTTGTCTACAGAAGGATTTTATAAGTAGTGGATGAGCTAGAATGTTTATATTTATGGCTATGAGTCTTTGACAATAGTTGGTTCATATTCAATGTGTGTATCTGAGATCTGCCCAATGGATAATGGCACTGATCAAGGATTAGTATATTAAGTTGAGTTCAATGCTTCATCGGTTCTTGTTTACTTCTTTCCTTCCTCATATATCAAGACCTTTTAATTTTTAGTTGTATTTGGTTGATAGTAGTAATACCCTATAGTAACAGAGAGTCAATGAATGTGAGGTTAGCATTTAGCACTTTCTTAATATTCAACCTATTGTTTAGACCCAGTCTTTGGTGTGTGAAGTATAGTTTTCACTGGGTTAGGTGCACCCGCCTTGGTTTTGCAAAGCCAGAAGTGAAGATGGTAGTCTTGTCCCTATAGTTGGTCTAGTTACCCTAAGATCTTTATATATTTTGGAACTAACCAATCCTAAAATCAACTTGAGGGTATATTGGTAGCCTAAGAGCATAATCATCCATTTTGAACACCAACAAGATGGTGACTTTGTTAGGGAATAAATGAAGAATCTTGTTAAAGAAATTAATCTCTGGAGGGCCATGATAAACAGTCAGATGAACAAACAAGCATTTGCTAAATTTTCTCACTTAAGTTGCGAGTGGCGGCTCTGATTCTCTCTGTTTGATCAGTGTTCCTTCTGATAAATAGTGTGGTTACTTGTGGAGTTTTATGTTGGTTGGAAGAAGAAACAAAGAGCAATTACAAAAAATTTGCTCTTCAAGGAGGTGGCGAATCTACATTGCAAAATATGATGGAGCTTCATGGTGAGCTCTAAATCTGCCCTGCCTTCGAACCAACAAGGTGTTCTGCTACAAAACTCCTAACTATTTCTCAAAGATCTGAAATGTTTCCTTATTAAGTGACCAAGCACTAAAAGAAATGATAACGTGTGAATAGAGGTTGCATACTTCAAGTCTTCAGTTGCATCTCTGCAAAATCTTATGGGAGTGTTGTGTTGGTGCTCTTTTTCCCCAAAGGTCAGATTGACATAAGGATAGATAGGGCTAATGTCACATCCACTCAACACTCCAAATCTGACAGGAAAAAGACCAATTGACAAGGATCAAAGAGAGATCCTTCTACACTTTGAGCTCCACATCACTCAGGCGAGTGTACCTCATCTGCACACTCATACAACTTATGTCACACTACAGGCCTGCATGTAACTGACTATGCAATTATTTTCAAACCCTTATAGGTATCTTGTACCTCAAATGAAACCAATATCTCATGCAATAGCCCTACTTGCATGGAGTGAGTATGAAAACCAGAGACCTACACTAACAACATGAAAGGGAAAGGGTGGGACTGAATGTGAATGATTTTAAATGGATTGAAAGGACCCTTGAGATGCCCTAAGTCTCTCATAGACCAGTGCCTTGTCCATTAGGCCACAGAGTTAAATACAATATTGCAAGGGACAGTCATGAAATAAGAAAACAATATACTCAATGTGTTGATGCCAAACATCAATCACACACCATGACCAAACCTCAACTTAACACCCACCTGTGTATTCAATTATGTTATTATCCACTCAAAGGATTTTAACCCTCCCCTTAGAAGAGACCTATAAACAGATAATACATTAACCAGCATCCACTGGAAGACAAGCATGACATATCTTTGACACCTCAGCTCATAGATACATGAACACTAACCCTGAACCAGTTATCTCTGTGAAGACAACTCCACTTGCAAACACTTAGGCAATGAAAACAAAAAATCAAACACCCTTAATGTATGACTAATGGACTTAGAATTCAAATGGAGATAGCTTAGTAATAGTAAGAGTATATTAAATTCTCATACATAAAACAAGTCTGTTACAATATGCATTGTATTCTCTGAACTAGCAAGGGAAACAAAAACACCCTATATGTAGAGAAAAGGATAAATATCTACAGGAAAATGACTGTTCACTAGAACTAGAAAGAAATTCTAAGCTGGAACCCTTACAAAGTCAAAATTTCAACTATTTATACCACTGGTTACCTTGGAATCCTAAACCAGTAGGATGCAACAAGCTACAAGTAACTAGGGTTAGGATTACAATAGCTAACCATAGTAAAATTCCAAAAAATATGCTGGAGGGAAAACTAGCACCAATCTGTCAAAAATAAGGCATGATCCTCACGGCAAGAAAATCTTCAAATTTGTACCCAGGATCACAAATTTATCATGAAAACCAGTCTGACTAGACCATCAAAACATCTCGAGCCAACAAACTATCCTCCCCACATGGAAAAACATCCCTGCAAATACTCATGGCAACCTGGACCACACTACAATAGCAAGCACCACCAAACCAATCAAATCTGGCCAAGAAAGCATTGAATTCTAGTACCTTTGTCATTGCAAATCCTCTACAAAATTTGAAATGGTCACATTCATGGTGCCAGAAGTAAATTGGTGGTCTACATTCAAATCTCAGCCAACTTTAAGTCTCCATCATCAGATCTTCACCTTCCTGGGCTATGCCACTTAACTGTTTACCCTTAGTTGCGCAGTCGTCTAGTCGTCAACTTAACCACCATAAGAATTCTGGCTATATATGTGCTTGGTCACATGATCACAAGGCACCAAACTAACCTTTGCAATCATGTGACTGTGGCTTCTTAACAGTGCAACGCCAATCACAAACCCTCTAAAGAGTCATCGGCCCCACCACAAATCAGTGACCAATCAAAATTGAACAACTCGACAGCACCGGCATAGTGGACCCGCCCTAACTCTGACACCATCAGTGGTTGCATGATCGCATAGCCAAAAACTAGGCTATGAAAACATGCAACAAGCCTCCACAAGACTTCCACCTTGTCACTCGCCAGCTAATCAGGAACACCCATGTCACTGGAAACACTGGCCCCACTGACAAAATTTGAATCACCACCTCACAGCCACTAAAACCCTACCACCTTAGCAATCGAAGGATGCCACTTCACCACCCATCATCATGACCACAACACAGGAAGATCCTTGTCACATGGTTATAAGCCGTGAAAATGGCCCTTGCGATCATGCGACAAGGCCATAAGATCGCCACTGCTGCTAACACAAAATGTTAGTCACATGATTGCATAGCCTTGAAAAAGGCTATGTGAGCATGCGACTAACTACTAGCAATCACCACCGCTACCTGCCCACCGCCCAATCAAGAATCACCACATCATGGAGATTGAACAACTGGGCCCTCCCTTCAAATATTGCAACCCTTGCCCCCACTGGTAATCTGCCAAGTCACCCTTCTCTCTGGATCTCCCGGGCCCACTGACAAAATGCCACCTCACTACCGTGGACACATGTCAACCAATCACATGATTGGATAGCTAGAAACTAGGCTATGTGATCATGTGACAGCCAACCAAAGGTTGCCACATGACTGCCAACAGGACCACACCCTTGTGCCAACGGGCCCCAGCACAAAAAGGTAACCGGTCGCATGGTCACATGTCAAAAAAATTTGACATGTGATCATGCGAAAATCAATCATTTTGAAACCTTTAAAGACCCGAGCGCACCATCCATTGCACTTGCATAGTTAGGGAATGCCAGCAAACAAGAAACTATGAGGTAAAAAACACACAAGGTTTTTGACGGAAAAGATCAAAAAAATATAAGGTTTCTGACGCTAAAAGATAAGAACACAAAAGCTGGAAGGCACAAGGTTGAAAACAATGAGGGTTTTCACACAAACTGAAAATATCATGGATTTTCAAAAATACTATAGGTTTTCGACACTGTGGCAGATTCTAAAATATTTTCCTACACACCTTAAAACATTAAATAACTCCTTGGGTTTGCGATTCAGCACGTGCAATTTGGACTAGAGCTTGGTGACAACATGAACAACACAGAGCTAAGGGTGCACACCATGAATCATTATCGATTTTCAGTGCAAGTCAAAACTATGATTGTAGGCATGGCAGGATAGCATAACAAAAATTGTAGAGAATATGTCATTTTCATAAGATTTTGCATTGACAGGAAAATGGACTAACAGTGGCTCTAGTTGGGGACATGTATCTCCTGTAGATACAATGAGGACCTTAGATCTCTAGGAAGAAGTAGACCACCCACTGGAAAAATACAAAGACCTCAAAAAACACAAGGAACAAACAGGAAAGGGAAACTATTCACAAAATGTACATTTTTTACAAAAAACCTGCAACAACAAACATGAGTTAATTCCTGCCTCTGTCAAAAATCTGATTTTCATTTCTTCCTTCATGAGGCACACCAGAAATTTTGTTTTCATTTGTCTCCATAGGCTTGTCAACATGTTCAATCAGCAAATCAGGAAGAACAAAGTAACTGTCTTCATAGTGCATGTAAAAAAAATTTGCACTCTCTTCTCCTTGCTCACTATGAAGAAAAGATTCAGCATACCAATGATCAACACCACTATACTGAAACTTATTTTCATCTACTGACTCATGCATGCTATGAATTGGAAACACAAAAGCCTCATACTCTACCTGCAGAGAGGCCTCATTCATATCTTGACTTTGCATTTCCATGTGTGTAACCAGCTGGACCTCAAATGAATAGTCAGATTGATACCCACAGAGGGAAAATGGGCATCCTGATTCAATTGAATCTGAGACCTCCACATGTTCTTCAAATAAAGGATTGATAACTCCATGCAATGTACCTTGTTGAACATCATGACAAAAATTGGGCTGATAATCATCATAGTCTTCATCATATAAAGCATTAGAAAACACTTTAAAATCAGTACCCATCCCAACCTCATGGAGACTCACAACACATGAAGAAAAATCAGAACCATATGAAGACTCAGTGATATCACATTTAATTATTTTTTCTTTGTCTTCATACCTTGAGGATGAATCATCCTCAACATCTTCACTATCTAAAGAATGTTCACTTCCATCATCACTTTCCTCTTCCCATGTTGCATCTGACTCATATGAAGACACCACACCCTCATTGTCTTCATCACTCTCAACATCAGCATTTAAGGACATGACCCTAAGTGCATCCTCAAGCCCAAGGCTATCATCACTAAGTACCCAATCCCTGATACATCCATAAAAATCCTCCCACAAAGCATCTGACCAACTAGTTGACTTAGGAAAACAAAGCTCCAGGAATAAACCAATGAACTCAGATTCTACAAACTCAACATCATCCAAAAGCTCATCATATGCACCACAAAATCTATCATAGAACAAAGATATGGAAAGATCTTGTCTGCATCCTACCTTCAACCTTACCAATTTTATACAATCCCTAAGGATGCCTTGTTCAAGAAATGTAATACTTCCATAAAATTTTGCAAAGTTGCAACCGAGAACTTGAAGTATGCAAACCTCTAATCACACCTTACTCCTTTTCCTAGTGCTTGATCACTTAATAAGGACACATTCAAACATTGAAAAATACCTGGGAATCTTGCATCAGAAGACCTTGTTGATTGGAAGGTAGACTAGCTCTAGAGCTCACCATGGAACTCTATCAGATTTTGCAATGTAGAGTCACCACCTCCTTGAGGGGAAAATAATTCGTTGTTTCTTCTTCCAATCAACACAAAACTACACCAGGTATACACACTGTTTATCAAAGAGTGCACTGATCAAATAGAGAAAAATCAGAGCCGCCACTCACAACTAGGTGAGAAAATTTAGCAAATATATTTTTTACTTCAGACTCTGTTCTAGACTCTCCCCAGCAGAGTCGCCATCTTGTTGGTACTCTTTTTCTCCAAAGGTCAGATTGACATAAGGATAGATAGGGCTAATGTCACATTCACTCAACACTCTAAATTTGACAGGAAAAATGCCAACTGACAAGGATCAAAGAGAGATCCTTCTACACTTTGAGCTCCACATCACTTAGGCAGGTGTACCTCATCTGCACACTCATACAACTTATGTCACACTACAGGCCTACAGATAACTGACTGTGGAATGATTTTCAAACCCTTATAGGTATCTTGTACCTCAAATGAAACCAATATCTCATGCAATAGCCCTACTTGCATGGAGTGAGTATGAAAACCAGAGACCTACACTAACAACATGAAAGGGAAAGGGTGGGACTAAATGTGAATGATTTTAAATGGATTGAAAGGACCCCTGAGATGCCCTAAGTCTCTCATAGACCAGTGCCTTGTCCATTGGGCCACAGAGTCAAATAAAATATTGTAAGGGACAACTATGAAACAAGAAAACAATATACTCAATGTGTTGATGCCTAACATCAATCACACACCATGACCAAACCTCAACTTAGCACCCACCTATGTATTTAAGTATGTTATTATCCACTCAAAAAATTTTAACCCTCCCCTTAGAAGAGACCTGCAAATAGATAATACATTAACCAGCATCCACTGGAAGACAAGCATGACATATCTTTGACACCTCAGCTCATACATACATGAACACTAACCCTGAACCAGTTATCTCTGCGAAGACAACTCCACTTGCAAACACTTAGGCAATGCAAATAGAAAAATCAAACACTCTTGATGTATGACTAATGGACTCAGAATTCAAATAGAGATAGCTTGGTAACAGTAAGAGTATATTAAATTCTCATACATAAAACAAATTTGTTACAATATGCATTGTATTCTCTGACCTAGCAAGGGAAAGAAGAACACCCTATATGCAGAGAAAATGAGAAATATCTATAGGAAAAGGATCGTTCACTAGAACCAGAAAGGAATTCTAAGCTGGAACCCTTACAAAGTCAAAATTTCAACTATTTATACCATTGGTTACCTTGGAATCCTAAACTAGTAGAATGCAACAAGCTACGGGTAACCAGGGTTAGGATTACAATAGCTAACCATAGTAAAATTCCAAAAAACATGCTAGAGGGAAAACCATCACCAATTTGTCAGAAATAAGGCATGATCCTCATGACAGGAAAATCTTCAAATTTGTACCCAAGATCACAAATTTATCATGAAAACTAGTCTGATTGGACCATCAAAACATCTCGAGCCAACAAACTGTCCTCCCCACATGGCAAAACAACCCTGCAAACACTCATGGCACCCTGGACCACACTGCAACATCAAGCACCACCAAACCAATCAAATCTAGCCAAGAAAGCATTGAATTCTGGTACCTCTATCATTGCAAATCCTTTGCAAAATTTGAAACAGTCACATTCATGGCACCAGAAGTAAATAGGCGGTCTACATTCAAATCTCAGCCAACTTTAAGTCTCTATCATCAGATCTTCACCTTCCTAGGCTATGCCACTTAACTGTTTACCCTTAGTTGCGCAATCATCCGGTCATCAACTTAACCACCACAAGAATTCTAGCTATATATGTGCTTGGTCACATGATTGCAAGGCACCAAACTAACCTTTGCGATCATGCGATGGTGACTTGTTAACAGCACAACACCAATCACAAACCTTCTGAAAAGTCATCGGCCCCACCACTAATTAGCGACCAATCAAAACTAAACAACTCGACAGCATCGGCACAGTTGACCCACCCTAACTCTGCAACCATGACACCATCAGTGGTCGCATGATCACATAGCCAAAAATTGGGCTATGCGAACACACGAAAAGCCTCCACAAGACTGCCACCTTGTCACCTGCTAGCCAATTAGGAATGCCCATGTCATTGGAAACACCGGCCCCACTGACAAAATCTGAATCACCACCTCGCAGCCACTAAAACCCTGCAACCTCAGCAACCAGAGGACACCACTTCACCACCCACCATCAGGACCACATCACAGGAAGAACCTTGTCGCATGGTCACAAGCCATGAAAATGGCCCTTGTGATCATGCGACAAGGCCATAAGACTGCCATCGCTACTAACACAAAATGTTAGTCGCATGATCGCATAGCCTTGAAAAAGGCTATGCGAGCATGTGACTAACCGCCAACAATCACCACCACTGCCTACCCACCGACCAATCAAGAATAACCACATCATGGAGACTGAACAACTGGGTCATCCCTTCAAACATTGCAACCCTTGCCCCCACTGGTAATCTGCCAAGTCACCCTTCTCTCTGGATCTCCTGGGCCCACCGATGAAATGCCACCTCACTACCGCGAACACATGTCAACCAGTTGCATGATTGCATATCTAGAAACTAGGCTATGCAATCATGCGATAGCCAACCAAAGGCTGCCACATGACTGCCAACAGGACCACACCCTTATGCCAATGGGCCCCAGCACAAAAAGGTAACCGATCGCATGGTCGTATGTCAGAAAAATATGACATGCGATCATGCGACAACCAATCATTTTGAAACCTTTGAAGACTTGGGCCCACCATCCATCGCACTTGCGTAGTTAGGGAATGCCAACAAACAGGAAACTATGAGGTCGAAAACACATAGGGTTTTCGATGGAAAAGATAAAAAACACACAAGGTTTCTAACGCCAAAAGATAAGCACACAAAAGATGGAAGGCACAAGGTTGAAAACAATGAGGGTTTTCACACAGACCAAAAACATCATGGATTTTCAAAAACACTGTAGGTTTTCAACACTGTGGCAGATTCTAAAATATTTTCCTGCAGACCTTAAAACATTAAATAACTCCCTGGGTTTGTGATTCAGCATGTGCAATTTGGACTAGAGCTTGGTGACAACATGAACAACACAAGGCTAAGGGCGCACACCATGAATCATTATGGATTTTCATCACAAGTCAAAACTATGATTGCAGGCATGGAAGGACAGCATAACAAAGATTGCAGAGAATAGGCCATTTTCATAAGATTTTGCATTGATAGGAAAATGGACTAACATGTTGCATTAAGTTATGATGGATAATCAAAAGAAAAACTAGTCTAGGTGGTTGGATTTTATCAAGTTGGATAGACCTCTAAGATGTGTTCTTCCAAGGTCCCCACACTCTTTTCCTAGTGAGCTTTTAGATCTGATTCCTATTTTTGTTTGTCAGTCTCATTCAGTAGTGAAGCATGTCCTAGCATTCTATAGATTTATTATAGAATATCAGATTTTTGATGAGGATGTTAGTATGATGTTTTTTGGGAGATCCCTCAAAGGGGTTGCATCTAACTGGTATCTAAATCTGCCCCCAAAATGCATTTCTTCTTTGACTGAGTTTAAGTGGTTGTTCTTAGAGGAGTTTGTTGATGATGATGAATGGAATAAGTTGCAAAGGGACCATCAGCAAAAGGGGAATACAAGTTGTATCCCAGAGCAATCCATATCTAATGCTGAGGATACTTCTTTTGATGAAGTTTTGTCAGAGGAGTATTCAAAGTCTAGCAGTGAGCAGGAATCAGAATCATTATATGCAGGATCTTCCACTCTTTTAGAGATGTCTAAATGTGATAGCAGAGGTTATTCAGCTGAGGATGATGAAAGCAGTGAAGTGGATGTGTCTTCATGTGAGTTAGATACATCATGGGAGGAAGAGAGTAATGAGGGGAGTGAACAATCACTTGACGGTGAAAGTATGGTTTCTCTTTCTGAATCTGAAAATGAAAATGCATCTTAATTTTTGCATTGTAAAAATTAGTGTGAACATGATGATTTTGAGAGTGTTTCATCTTCACAATATGAACACAAGGAAGTGGTGTTTGAATGTAATATCAGTAAGCCTTCATGTATTTCTGATTGTTCTTCATATGCTGAGAGTCTCTATGAAGATGAAATGGGTAGTGATTTTAAAGTGTTTACCAACACTTTATATGATGAGGACTATGATGATTATCAGCCCATTTTTTTTCATGATGTTCAACATGGTGCATTGCATGGAATTACCAATCCATTGTTTGAGGAGCATATGGGGTTTTCAGATTCAGTTGAGCCAATTACACATTTGGAAATATAGAGTCAGGGTATAAATGAAGCCTTTCAGTAGGCAGAGTATGAGTTTTTTGTTTTTCCAATTGATAGCATGCATGAATTAGTAGAGAAGAGCAAGTTTTTATCTAATGATAATGTTCAGGGGCATGCTGAATTGTATCTTCATAGTGAGCAAGATGAAGAGAGTGCCAAATTTTTTTACATGCATTATGAAGATAGTTATTTTGTTTTGCCTGACAAGATGATTAGACATGTTGACATGCCTGGTGAAACAAGTGAAAAAAAAATGTCTGGTATGCCACATGAGGAAAAGAATGAAAATCAAATTTTTGACAGAGGCAGGAATTAACTCATGTTTGAATGTTGCAGGTTCTTTGTAAATGCTGTAATAAATGTACACTTTGTATATTCTTCCCTTTCTGTTCCTTGGGTTTTTGAGGTCTTTGTGTTTTTTCTAGTGGGTGGTCTTCTTATTCCCAGAGATCTGAAGTTCTTGTTGTGCCTATAGGTGGTACACATCCCCAACAAGAGCCACTATTAGCACTTGCAAAAAATTTCACGGCTCTAGCTTTTTTTTCCTAGTCTCTGTAATGTTTTCCCTTGCCTCTGGCTGAAACCCTTGCAAAAATTCAAAAACTAGCCATTGCCAGCTAAACCCTTTGTCTACCTTGGCCCTATTCTAATTTTAACATTACCTTTTCGGGCCACTTAAGCCCCAAATTTCCCATGTGCTCAAATTTTTATGACCACTTTGCATGTTAAACAGTTAGTCACATGATCACATAGACTATTTTCAGTCTATGTGACCATGAGATTAATGTTTCTACCGGGTCCCCTTTAATTTTCTTCCTAAATCCTAAGTTTTTGTGCCCGCAATCTTTCCTAGGGTCTCAAGCACTATTTTATAGTTTTCGCATGATTGCATGTTAGATTTTTATGACATGTGACCATGCGACTGACTACCACCTATCCTAGCGGGCCCGGTCCCTAGTTACTTTCCTTTATCCTTCGGCGGGTCCCCTTTCCTATGTTTTGGCTTGCTTTATTTATTAGGCCCAGTCTCTAACACCATCTCAATTTGATGGTTGTCATTAAAGTGCATGAAGTTTGTTAGACCTATGTGAAATCATGATGACTATTCATCTTATCTTTGTGACACATCATTTCAAATTGTGGGTCCAGGGTGACACCTAAGAACAGTTGGCAGTTCCTCATTGGCTGATGGATTTAATGAAGTGGCATCAGCAGGCCCAGGTGGGGTCATGTTGTCAGTTTCCTAAGGATCATGTGGTTGTCACATGATCACATGGAATATTCCATCCCCTGGTGATCATGCGATGACTGTTGATTTTGAATCTTTCTTGGACGTATCAGTGGGACCTGGTTGCTGGTGTGTCTGTCAGAGGGGTCCTGATGTGTCAGACCATTGACAGTCGGCATATGTTCTTAAGGATTTTTTCTGACACATGTGATGATGTGCCATCCATCTGATCTTCCAGGCGGGATTTATCTCTTTGTGGGTCCAATGACACGTTGGTACAATTGGCAGTTTTTGATTGGTCCACGAGGTAATAAAGTGGTAGTTTGTCAGTGGGGCCAGATTCTTCAAGTGGCAAAGTAAAGAAAGAGTGTGTGGCTTTCGCATGATTGCATGGAATATTCCAACCCCATGTGATCTTGTGCCAGCCATTCGATTAGATGCTAGAGGTTTGTGGGTCTTGTCAGTCATGACTGGGTAGTTACAGTGAATGATAAAATGACATGTGGCACAGTGCGGACCCACTAGTGGGTCTGAGTAGTTTGGTGGTCCGAATATCTTTGTTTGGTAGTCTTGATAAGTTTCAATGGGCTTCGCTCATTCACGTGAAATAGCAGTGGTTCTCTAAGTGTTTTAGCGGTTTAGCAAGCAAGCATTTGCAGAATTGCTAAACTTTCTGGCGGAGAGATAAAGTCTTCTATGAACTGGAAAAGGTCTTCAGTCACCAGTTCGCTAAATGTGACTGGGGTCTTTTAAAAGGTAAATCATAAAGACCATGAAAGCGTGAAGATCGAATGGCCATGACTTAAAGTTGATCGAGGTTTAAATTTTGACTGTTGATTTGCTGCAGAAGCCATAAAATGACCACTGCAGTTCAAATTTAAATTTTCCAAGGGTTTCAAGTGATTGAAAGTACCAAAATTCATGGCTTTTGTGATAGTTTTCAATTTTTTTGGTGGCACCAGTGGTTGCAGTGTGGTTCGGGATGTTCCATATTTTTTGTAGGGGTTTGTACCATGAGAAGAATGGCTCGAGAAGTGTTTGCAGGTGGCTGATTTGACTAGTTTTCATGGCATTTCCTTGCTGTTTTGTACTGTTCTCATGAATTTTGATGATTGTAGATCCATCTAAGATTCATTTTCCCCAGGTTGCTTGTGTTTCTTCCCCTGTAATAAATTCTGATGTAGTTTTTGGTTGGTTGAGTTGTTGTAACCCTAACCCTAGTCACCCTAAGCTTCATGCAATCTCTTTGAGATTCCCAAGGTGGCTAGTGGTATAAGTAGTTAGTTTTTGATAGAGTTAGGGTTCAAATTTTAATTAGTCCAGAGGTTCTGATTTGGATTAGTTCCAGGGGGTTGTAGTAGGGTTGATCACATTATATGAGGTTGAATAGAAAATCCTTGTAGTCTTTTGCAGGTTATTGAAGTGGTTTGATTCTCTATCCTACTTTGAATATGTACATGCCTCATCATACTTAGTATAAATGTTTCAAGCTTTCAGGTCTCTCCTTGGTTCCAATATTGTGAGTTTTGGATTTTCTGATCTATTGCATAGGATTACCTTTGCATATGTTCTTTTCTTTAGTTCTTGATTTAGGATCAAGTGAAATATACTTTAGAAGGGACATAGATTCATTTGTTTTGTCTACAGAAGGATTTTATAAGTAGTGGATGGGCTGGAATGTTTATATTTATGGCTATGAGTCTTTGACAATAGTTGGTTCATATTCAATGTGTGTATCTAAGATCTGCCCAATGTATAATGGCACTGATTAGGGATTAGTATATTCAGTTGAGTTCAATGCTTCATCGGTTCTTGTTTACTTCTTTCCTTCTTCATATATCAAGACCTTTTAAGTTTTAGTTGTATTTGGTTGATAGTAGTAATACCCTATAGTAACAGAGAGTCAATGAATGTGAGGTTAGCATTTAGCACTTTCTTACTACTCAATCTGTTGTTTAGACCTAGTCTTTGGTGTGTGAAGTATAGTTTTCACTGGGTTAGGTGCACCCACCTTGATTTGCAGAGCTAGAAGTGAAGAGGGTAGTCTTGTCCCTATAGTTTGTCCAGTTACCCTAAGATCCTTATACATTTTGGAACTAACCAATCCTAAAATCAACCTAAGGGTATATTGGTAGCCTAAGAGCATAAGCGTCCATTTTGAACACCAACAGGGTCATCAGTTAGAGTTCAAAAATAACAAGTGCATCGTTAACAACAAGGAAGGTGTAATAATTGCATCAGGTTCAAGGACTAAAGGTAATATTTTTTAGCTTAGTTTAGAAACAAGTTGTTTTTTTGCTAAATTAGATGACAGTTGGTTATGGCATAAAAGACTATGTCATATCAATTTTGATAACATAGTAAAGATAATAAATGTAAAGGTAGTAAGAGATCTACCTAGCATAGAAAAGCTAGTTGATACTATTTGCAAGGAATGTGTGATGGGAAAGCATGTGAGGAATTCATTCAGAAGCAAGTATAATTTAGTAGAGAACAAGTTGGATCTGATTCATACAGACCTATGTGGACCAACTCAAACAAGATCATACTATGGTGAAAGTTTTTTTTTTTTTTGTTGATGATTATTCGAGAATGATGTGGGTTGCGTTCTTGAAAGATAATTTAGAAGCATTCAAATGAGAAGTTCAAAATATTCAAAGCTAAGGTTGAGAATGAATCTGGACTAGAGATAAAGTGTCTAAGATTAGATAGAGGAGGAGAATTTACCTCTGATAGATTCAATGAGTACTGCAAAGAATATGGCATAAAGAGATAGTTGAGTGTACCTAGAACCCCTCAGTAGAATGGGATTGTAGAGAGGAGGAATAGGATCATCCTTGATACAATGCACACCATCATGATTGAAGGAAAAGTTTCACAGACCTATTGGAGAGATGCGGTCAATATAATAGCCTATACCATGAATAGAATACAATTGACACCTGGTGTGGACAAGACACCTTATGAGCTATGGTTTGGTAATGTTTCCATAGTGAAATACTTCATAATCTTTGGAAGCAAGTGCTAGATCAAGAGGGATGAAGCAATAGAAAAGTATGATGCAAGAAGAGATGAAGGTATTTTCCTTGGTTACTCTACTAAATGCAAAGCTTATAGATGTTTTAATTTGGTATTGAAGAAGATCATTAAAAGTTATCATGTTAAGATTGATAAAAATTTTATGGTTCAAGAAAGATATCATGATTATGCACCTATGATTGAAGTGTTAGAAATAGGGAATACTGAGAGGGGGGGGGTACGAATCAGTATTCTACAAACTTTATCTTTTTCCCAATTATGGATATAACAAATTATCTTTACACATGCATAACATAAGAAGCTAAACAATATGCATAGCAATAAAACTAAAGAACTCATAACACATGATTTGTTCTCGAGGAAACCTTGGCCAAGGGAAAACCTCGATGGGGATGGTATCCATAAAGATCCACTAATAAAAAGTATCTTGTTAAGGATGTTGACCCTGTTAGAAATCTATTACAAGCATATAGTGCATCGGTCCTGATTAAGGGACTATAGGCCTTGTTAGAAGCCTCAACCCTATTAGGAGTTGGTAGTACAAAATATGATTACCAGTTGAGCCCACTACCCAACAAAGTAATGTACAATATACACTGATTACAAAAGAGGTTAAGGTACATAAAATTATACTTCTTTCATCAATATCTCTTCACTAATCTTTCACTATTACTTCATATATCTCGCATATTACATCCCTCTTTCTTACATTTTACAATTTACATTTATACAAGTTATTAAGGCTAATAACTTTACTTGGTTGGCTTCCATATTAAAAAATAACTTTATCTAAGGGTAAAAATCTAGGATTTCATCCCTTTATATTGTTAATTCATTATTTTGATAAACAAAATAATCCCTTAACTCTTTACTAGTTCTGTCTTCATATTCTGTCCTGTCAGCTTCACACTGTCTTCGGTAAAACTTTCATAACTTCTTTCGTACATGTCATACTGACTTTCACTCTAAGATGGGTCATCATTAGTCACCATAGAGTTTATGTTCAAGTGCACAAGCATTAAACTCACTCTAGTCAATGCCACAAACAAAAACTATGTCCGGGTACACTGGTAAAAATATTGTCTCATACTTAGACAAATTTGCAATGCACTCTGTCATACTTGCTCTCTAACTTGTGTGATCTTCATGTGGATCATATGTTTCCATAATGATAACATCTATGAAATCAACTCATCCAAATTTCCAACAATGTCCCCCTTTGTCATTGGTGGCAACCTATGAGAAAATTGGCTAAGTGTTCTATTAAATTGTCAAAATTGTGGCCATAGTATAACATATATATACTATCCTTATAACTCCTTAAAAATATTATCTCTAATATAATACTCCCCCTAAGAGTATCAATCCTTATCATATACTATCAATTTTCTACTAAATATCTCTCCCCCTTTGACAACAATGACAAAATAATGGTAGGGAGGGCTACAAAATTGTATCACAAAATGTTATACCTCAATTTATTTATTGCAAAGCCAGTAGGCTTGCAGAACAATCTACAAAATCTTTCTTCATGGCTTCTATCTCCTTTTCCCATGATTTCTTAATGGAATCTACCACATTGAGTAGTGCGCTCAGTCCATAAGATGCTATTTGAGATGCTTCAAGGTTTTCAAAGTTCAATTTCTGAAAAGATGTCTTAGTTGTAACACAATCTTCCAACTACTCTGAAATAACACTTAACTTCATAGAAGCATGCTCTCTCAAAAGAGTATATCTTCTTAATTTCCTATCTTTCTCATCTTGTACAATTCTGATTTCATCATAAATTTGCCTAAGTTTCTTCTCAACATTACAGACCTTCACATTAGGGTTGGATAGAAGGTTTGTTTCATTTAGAATCTCCACTTCCTTCAATTTTATCTTCTGATCTTCCTCAGCTATCAAAGTCTCTAATTTTGTACACTGTATGTACAGAGATTTTCCTATTTCCAAATGTTTCCTCAAATCTTTGATATAGATATCAAGAGTATTGATATCATTGCTGATGTATTGACTGATTTTCAATAGCATTCTAGCCTCATAGTCTACTTGTGCTTTCACTTTTGCAATATCAGATAAGTTAGTGAACTCATCATCAAAAGTGCTCATCACTTTCTTTTCCTTCTCCATAGGGTCTACTTCTACAATCTGTGTGGTCACAATACTTTGTAACTTTTCAGTTAGGTCCTTCAGACATCCTTCAAGACTTTTAACTTTCTTATTCTTTGCAATGATTTTGTTCAAAGATGTGATCAATTCCATCTGATCATCATCATCTACTTCTTTTCCCAAATCCTCAAATAAAGATCTAGTTTGCTTCTTCTTTCTAGTCTCTGGAGTAAGACTGATTTCTTCTATATAGGGTATAGGTGCTTGTACTTCTAATACTTTGGGTTCTTAAACAATAAATTAGGTCTGCTCTACTTCTACAGTTCTATCTGGTTCATCAAAAGCTGAATTGTCAACAATGTTCTCTAGATTCTTGAATACATTATCATCAGTATCTAAGGTGATCTTTGTACCTTCAACATTCATAGATTCTTCTTCAATGTTTATAGTCGGTGGAGAGGGAATATCCTCTTGTTGTGCTTCTTCTACTTTCTCTGTTGCAACTGATGTCTCTCCAACAATTTTTTCCATAACTTTGATTATTGCTTGTTCAGTCTCTGCAGTCACTTGTTCATATTGTCCTACCATGATTTGAATGGTTCTCATTTTTGTCCTTAAATGGGTGCTAAGGGGCTTCAATTTTTTTTAAGATGTTCATCATCTCTTACATCACATAGATTCTTCACAAGATTCTCTCTGATAGATTTGTCTTCTTCTTGTGCTCTCATCTTCCTATTAACAAGTTTCTTCAATAAGTCATTAGGTATCTTTCCCTAAATAGTGTCAAACTCCTTATTAGCTAGAATCAAATGCTTGACCACTACATTTTCAAGATTCAATTTATCAGAATAGTCATAAAGGTCATAATATTTATTCATTTTAGTGAAGTCTCCATCTTTTATAATTTCTTCATTCACTCTCTCAACTCTAGGTTTCCATGCTTTCTTCTTGATATAAGTGTCATCTTCTTTAATTTTTGCAATTTTCCTAGGTACTGGTGGCACAAAAGTTTTTTGCCTCTTACTAGGTCTAGTAGAAATTTCTTTCACTCTCTTGCTCGGTGTGGAGGAGGTAGATCTATTAGGTTTTCTTGCTACTTGTTCCTTCTCGGGTTCCTCTACTTTCACCTTGATTGGTACTGCACTAGATGATAAGGGAGGTACAGACAAAATCTCTTTGTATCCAATATCTCTGATTGCTGCTGATGTTTGATTTTTCACTAAGAATTCTCTCTCTGTCATTCTTGTATCATTCAATATTTTCTTAATATTTCTCTCAACTCTTTTCTTAGACTGTTTCTCCTCAAGTATAGCCTTTGAGGAGTTGAAATTTTCTTCAAAAGTTCCAAATCTGTTACTGTGAGTGTCAACCTTGCACTTAAGTATCCTAGTCACATATTCTTCTATCTCAGTTTCAGATATTTCATAGCCAAGAGGGTCTATGAACTCAATTCTAGGTTCAACTACTTCAATGTATGTAAAGTCAGTGTGAAGCATAAAACATACTTCATTCTTGTATTTCTCCACAAGAGACTATGGAATCCTTGATCTGCTAGACACAATATTCTAAAATGTCTTAATAACAAGTATTGCACTCTTATTAACACTATCAATAACACACTTTCTATATACTACATTAATCCTTTCCATTGTAGTTTATCCATCATTCCAATCATTTCCTATGGTGTGAGGAAATCTCCTCAAAAGATGAAAAAACATGTAAGTGATCAAAGATGAAAATCTAAATTGTGCATACTTTGTCTTCTTAATTTCTCCACATTCTCAAACAATTGAATTCTTAAAATTTCACACATATCAATTGGCACTTTGTCAACACACATCAAATAAGCTATGTGTACCATTCCAGCTGCCATGTCATCCTCTCTTGAATTTGCACTAAACTTAGTTGTTAGGATTTTGCATAAGTATCTAACATCATGTTGTTGGATCTTACTAATTACAATTCCTCTTCCATTATAGGATGAATTAGTGTTATTAATGACTATTTTTCTCATGTTCTTCTCATTTAAAGGAATAGCTCCAGATTTAGATAGTCCAGTGACTTCAGAAATCAAATCAGCTGTAATGTCTATCACTCTATCTTCTAGCCAAAACTTCCCATTATGAATTCTACTAAGGATTATCTTAGTGCATTCTTCATTATCAAACTCATATTGCAATGCATACTTAGCAATCTCATTGTCTTTCAAATGATCATATCTTTCTTTCAATGACATGTCCTAGTTGTAAATCTTCTCATACTCATTTGTAAAATCACTATCACTGATGGTTTCTAACTTGCATCCAAGATAACTTCTTACATTCTCTAAATGCAAAACTCCATCCGGTACGGATGATAAAGCTAACTTAGGGTCTTCTTCCAAGGGTTATACTGGTTCCCTCTTCATTCTAGGTCTATTTTTATCTCTGACATTGTGAATTAAAGATACATCCATGATTACTTCAAATTCCTTTTACTGATTCATAGATCTGTCAAGTAAAATACCTCGATTTCATGATTTTAGGGCTTGCATAGATTCAATGCTCAAATCCTTCACCAAATCATTGTAAAAATATTCCAATCACTACTCTTTGATCTCCTTAACACTTGTATTCACTTTGATGATCAAATAACACAAATCATAACCTTTTATTACTTTGATCTCACTGAGGTTTGACATCACATTCAATTCTTTAGCCGTTTCTTTCCAAAAAGTTGTTTCTACTATCCTGCAAAACTTAAAACTTCTTGCAATCTTGCAAAACATAATATTTTTCTTTGCGCTCTTAACCATAGCATGAGAATATCATAAAATACCTTCCATTAATTGCACAAGACTCAATTCATCATAAATCTACTTTTAATCCAATCTAAGTTCCTAATCTACTATAATTTTCATAAATTAAGTGCTTTGAGATAGGTCAGGTAAGGATTCATTCTTACCACTTGATACTTCACCTTTTTTATTACCTTTAATGTTGAATATGTCTCCTTGATCTATGCTTTAAACAAACTTCACTTCTTCTGTATTGCTACAACAACCTTTCTATCTGTTACTTACATCTTCATTTCTTCTTTCATGATTTCTAGGGTTAGGGTTAGGATGAAAAAATCCATTGTTCATTTTGCAAAACCTTTCTGTATGTCCAATCTTGTTGCATAGCTGACAAACAATTCCATTGTTTCCATATCTTGGTCCAGGTGGATTAATCTGTGATCTACAATTTCTAGCAATGTGTCCAACCTTGTTGCATCTATAACATATTACTCCATTTATTCTGTTCATATCTTTAGTAGGTTTCTTATCTGCATTGTTAGTATTCCTAAGCATTCTACTATTATTATTATTCTCAACAAATTTAGGTTTCCTACATTCAATAGCTCTATGTCCAAATCCATGATAGTTATAACAATAAGCATTAAGAGGTTTAAATTGCTTACCCATGCAATCTCTCTTCATATGACCAATATTATTACAAGCAAAACATCTACCTTTGAATTCTCTTTGCATACCTTTGGATGATTCCTCTTGTTTCGGTGATTCTTCTTCTTTAGGTGTATCTTCAGATTTGTTGATCTCATCATACTTCTTCTCATCTAAGCTTTTAGATACTTTTAGATTTGCTTCCTTGCTTTCATCATTTTCTTTAAGAGTGTTGAATCCAAGACCATTTTTATCATAGAATGGTTTCTGAAAAGATGCTTGTTTATCAATCTTCTCACTAGTTGAATATAGCCTTTCAAGTTGTTGCTTGGATTGAGTCAGTTCACCTTTCACAATCTTGTTGTATTTCTCAAGTTCAGCATACTACAAATTTACTTTCTCAAGTTCAGATGTTACATTTCCAAGTTTAGTTTCAGTCCTTCATTTTTAGTTTTTAGACTTTCATTCTCAAATTTCAAATTCATTTCATTCTTTCCATTTCCATCTTTCAAACTAAGATTCAAATTTTTTATCTTCAATTCATGCTTAAGGATCTCATTTTCTTTTTCCACACTGTCATTACAATCTTCAATAAAAAGTTTAGATTCTTTTTCAAATCTCAGATCTTCCAATTTGTTTTTCAATTTGTCAATGAGGTTCTTTGCATCATCATATTTTCCTTTTAGAGTGTCTCTTTCATCAGTAAGCATATCAATCTATTCAAGAGCTTCTTCAAGATTCTTCTATAGTTGATCCATATCCATAGAGATCTTACTCAAGTTGCTAGGCTTTCCTTGAATGATTCTTTTCTGAGTAACTAAGCTCTGATACCAATTGTTAGAAATAGGGAATATTGAGAGGGGGGGGTGAATTAGTATTCTACAAACTTTATCTTTTTCTCAATTATGGATATAACAGATTATCTTTACATGTGTATAACATAAAAAGCTAAACAATATGCATAGCAATAAAAATAAAGAACTCATAACACATGATTTGTTCTTAAGGAAACCCTAGCCAAGGGAAAACCCTGGTGGGGATGGTACCCACAAAGATCCACTAATCAAAAGTATCTTGTTAAGGATGTTGACCCTGTTAGGAGTCTATTACAAGCATATAGTGTATCAATCCTGGTTAAGGGACTATAGGCCTTGTTAGAAGCCTCAACCCTGTTAGGAGTTCGTAGTACAAAATGTGATTACCAGCTGAGCCCACACCCAAAAAAGTAATTTACAATATACACTAATTACAAAAGAGGTTAAGGTACATAACCTTATACTTCTTGCATCAATATCTCTTCACTGATCTTTCACTATTACTTCATATATCTCACATATTACATCCCTCTTTCTTACATTTTACCATTTACATTTATACAAGTTATTAAGGCTAATAACTTTATCTAAGGGTAAAAATCTAGGATGTCATCCCTTTATATTGTTAAATCATTATTTTGATAAACAAAATAATCCCTTAACTCTTTACTAGTTCTATCTTCATATTCTGTCCTGTCGGATTCATAGTGTCTTTGGTAAAAATGTCATAACTTCTTCCGTACATGCCGTACTAACTTTTACTTTGAGATGGATCATCATTAGTCACCATAGAGTCTATGTTCAAGTGCACAAGTACTAAAATCACTCCAGTCAACATCGAAAACAAAAACTATGTTCGGTTACACTGGTAAAAATACTATCTCATACTTAGTCAAATTTGTAATGCACTCTGTCATACTTTCTCTCTGACTTGTGCAATCTTCATGTGGATCATATGTTGTTATAATGACAACATCTATGCAATCAAATCAGCCAAATTGCCAACATGAAGAAGAACCTTGTCCTTCCACTAGTGAAACAGTTGTTGAAGAGATGTTTGACAGTATTGATGTATTATTCAGTGACCCTGAAACAAGTGAAGAAGAAACTCAAAAGGTAGATGACAAAGTATCACCTAAAGTTCTAAAGTTTACATCTAGATATCACTCTAAGGATGGCATCATTGGAGATCAAAGTGGAAAAGTCACAACAAGATAAAAAGAAAAGAGTTCAACAGGTAATGAATTAGTATGTTTACTATCTCAGATTGAACCTTTAAGTGTTGAAGATGCATTTAATGATTCTGATTGGCATGATGCTACTAAAGAAGAACTAGATCAAATTATTAAGAATGATACTTGGGAACTGGTCCCAAGACCTAGTGATAAGAATGTGATTGGAACCAAGTAGATATTCAGAAACAAGATGAATGAAGATGTTACAGTAGTAAGGAATAAAGCAAGGTTAGTATGTAAGGGATATGTGCAAAGAGAAGGTATTGATGATTCAGAAAAATTTGCACCTATGAGTAGATTAGAATCCATTAAGTTGTTTCTAGCTTATGCGACATTCAAAAACTTGAAAGTTTATCAGATGGATGTTAAGTCAACATTATTGAATGGAGAGTTAAAGGAAGAAGTATACATTGAGCAACCAGAAGGATTCACCTTATCAAATAGGCTTGATATAGTATGCAGATTGAAGAAAGCCCTCTATGGACTTAAGCAAGAACCTCGAGCTTAGTATGAGAGACTTGATGGATATCCAAAAAAAAATGGATTCAATAAATGAGTGCTAGATTATAATCTATTTATAAGAGAGACATTTGAAGGTTTACTACTTGTAGCTATATTTGTTGATGACATTATCTTTGGGGGTAATGACAAACTTAGTGTAGAATTTTCTAAGAAGATGCAGAGAAAGTTTGAGATGAGCATGATTGGACCTATCAAATACTTTCTGGTATTAAATGTGCAACAGATAGAGAAATGTATTTTCATTAATCAGTCTAAGTATGTGAAAGAGATATTGAAGAAATTCAAGATGTATGATTGCAAGCCAATAGGTACACCTATGATAATAGGATGCAAGCTTACAAAAGAAGATGATTCTCTAGAAGTAGATAGAAGATTATACAATTCTATGATTGGTAAACTCATATATCTTACTCAATCTAGACCTGATATTTCTAATGGAGTTGGCATAGTTGGAAGATTTGTAGCAGAGCCTACACAAATTCACCTCATGGAAGTAAAGAGAATATTCAGATATTTGAGGGGCACTATAGATTATGGTCTATGGTATCCTAATTTAAAGAATGTTGAGCTTCATGTATATACAGATGTAGAATGGGTAGAATGCATGGATGATAGAAAGAGTACATCAAGAGGAGCAATTAAGATCCACATGAAGATTTCACAGGTCAGAGAGCAAGTATGACAGAGCGCATTGCAAATTTGTCTAAGTGTGAGACAATGTTTTATCAGTGAACCTGGACATAGTTTTTGTTTGCGATGTTGACTGGATTCATTTCAGTGCTTGCACACTTTAACATAGACTCTATGATGTCTATTGATCACCCATCTCAGAGAGAAAGTTAGTACGACATGTACGAAAGAAGTTATGATAGTTTTACCAAAGACAATGTGAAGCCGAGAGGACATAATATGAAGATAGAACTAGTAAAGAGTTAAGGGATTATTTTTTTTTATCAAAATAATGACTTAACAATATAAAGGGATGACATCCTAGATGTTAAATCTTGGATAAATCTATTGGTATAAATATAAATGTAAATGTAATTGTAATTGCAACATTATTGAGAAAGAACACAATAGTGTGGACAAGTGATATGATGCAGAGTATATGAAGCTTATGTAATAGCGATAGTGAAAGAGAAATGAAGTGATATTGATGAAAGTATTATAAGGTTATGCACCTTAACCTATTTTTTTAATCAGTGTATATTGTACATTACTTGTTTGGGCAGTGGGCTCATCTAGTAATCATATTTTGTACTACAACTCCTAACAGGGTTGAGGCTTCTAACAAGGCCTATAGTCCCTTAATTAGGACTGATACACTATATACTTGTAATAGACTCCTAATAGGGTCAACATCCTTAACATGATACTTTTTATTAGTGGATCTTTATGGGTACCATCCCCACCGAGGTTTTCCCTTGGCCAGGGTTTCCTCGAGAACAAATAATGTGTTATGAGTTCTTTATTGTTATGCATGTTGTTTAGCTTGTTATGTTATGCATGTATAAAGATAATCTGTTATATCCATAATTGGGCAAAATATAAAGATTTTAGAATACTGATTCACCCCCCCTCTCAGTATTCCCTATTTCTAATAATTGGTATTAGAGCTTAGTTACTCAGAAAATAATCATTCAAGGAAAGCCTAGCAGCTTGAGTAAGATCTCTATGGATATGGATCAACTACAGAAGAATCTTGAAGAAGCTCTTGAATAGATTTAATTGCTTACTATTGAAAAGGATACTTTGAAAAGAAAGTATGATGATGCAAAGAACCTCATTGAGAAACTAAAAAACAAATTGGAAGATCTGAGATTTGAAAAGGAATTTGAAGTTTTTATTGAAGATTGTGATGACAATTTGGAAAAAGAAAATGAGATCCTTAAACATGAACTGAAGATAGAAAATCTGAAGCTTAGTTTGAAAGATGGAAATGGAAAGAATAAAGCAAATCTAAAATCTAAGAATGAAAGTCTAAAGATTGAAAATGAAGGACTAAAATCTAAACTTTCTAAAGTAACATCTGAACTTAAGAAAGTCAATTTGTAGTATGATGAACTAGAGAAAGACAATAAGATTGTGAAAGGTGAACTGACTCAATCCAAACAACAACTTGAAAGGCTATATTCAACTAGTGAGAAGATTGATGAACAAATATCTTATCAGAAACCATTCTATGATAAGACTAGTCTTGGATTGAACACTTTCAAAGCGAATGATGAATGCAAGGAACCGAATCTGAAGATATTTGAAAGCATGGATGAGAAGAAGCCTGATGAGATCAAAAAATCTAAAGATACACCTAAAGAAGAAGAATCACCGAAGCAAGAGGAATCACCTAAAGGTATGCAAAGAGAATTCAAAGATAGATGTTTTGCTTGTAATACTATTGGTCATATGAAGAGAGATTGCACAAGTAAACAATTTAAACCTCTTAATGGTTATTGTTACAATTGTCATGGTTTTGGACATAGAGCTATTGATTGTAGGAAACCTAAATTTATTGAGAATAATGATGGTAGTAGAATGTTTAGGAATACTAACAATGCAGATAAAAAACCTACTAAAGATATGAACATAAGAAATGGAGTAGTATGTAATAGATGCAACAAGGTTGGACACATTGCTAGAAACTGCAAATCATAGATCAATCAACCTGGACCAAGATTTGGTAACAATGGAATTGTCTGTCAGATATGCAACAAGATTGGACATACATCAAGGTTTTGCAGAATGAACAATAGAGTTTTTCATCCTAATCCTAACCCCAGAAATCATGCAAGAAGAAATGAAGATGCAAGTCACAGTCAGAAAGGATGCTACAGTAATTCAAATGAAGTGAAGTTTATCAAAAGCACAGATCAAGGAGACATATTCAACATTGAAGGTAATCAGGAAGGTGAAGTATTGAAAGGTAAGAATGAATCTTTACCTGACCTATCTCAAAGTGCTTAATTTATGTAAATTGTAGTAGAATAGGAACTTAGATTTAGTATGGAAGTAGATATATGATGAATTGAGTCTTGCACAGTTAATGCAAGGTAGTTTATGATGTTCTAATGCTATGGTTAAAAGTGAAAAGAAAAATATTATGTTTTGCGAGATCGCAAGAAGTTTTAAGTTTTGCAAGTTAGCAGAGACAACTTTTTGGAAAGAAGCGGCAAAAGAATTGAATGCGATGTCACATCTAAGTGAGATTGAATCAATAAAAGGTTATGATCGGTATTATTTGATCATCAAAGTGAATTCAAGTGTCAAGGAGATCAGAGAGAAGTGATTAAAAGAATTTTGCAAGGATTTGGAGAGGAATTTTGTGCCGAATCTACACAAGCCCTAAAATCATGAAATTAAGGTATTTTACTTGACAAATATTTGAATCAGTAAAGGAATTTGAAGAAATTATGGATGTTTCCTTAATACACAATGTCAAAGATAAGAATAGACCTAAATTGACAAGGGAACCAGTAGAACCCTTGGAAGAAGACCCTAGGTTTGCATTATCATCCATACCAGATGGAGTTTTACACTTAGAAAATGTCAAAAGTTATCTTGGATGCAAACTAGAGACAATGAATGATAGTGATTTCACAAATGAATATCAGAAGATTTACAATCAGGATATGACACTGAAACATGGTTTTGAATATTTGGAACATAATGAAATTGTCAAATATGGATTACAGTATGAATTTGATAATGAAGAATGCACTAAGATGATCTTGAGCAGAATTCATAATGGAAAGTTTTGGCTAGAAGATAGAGTGATAGATATTACAATTGACTTGATTCATGAAGTCACTGGATTATCTAAAACTGGAGCTATTCCTTTTAATGAGAAAAACATGACGAAAATAGTCATTGACAACACAAACTCATCCTATAATGGTAGAGGAATTGTGATTAGTAAGATCAAACAAGATGATGTGAGATACTTATGGAAGATCCTAACTACTAAGTTTTGTGCAAATTCAAGAGAAGATGACATGGTAGTTGGAATGGTACATGTATCTTATCTAATGTGTGTTGATAGGGTACCAGTTGATATGTGTGAAATTCTTAGAATTCAATTGTTTGAGAACTTGGAAAAGATCAAGAAAACTAAGTATACACAGTTTAGGTTCTTATCCCTAATCACATATATGTTCTTTCATCTTTTGAGGAGATTTCCTTACACCATAGGAAATGATTGGAATGATGGTCAAACTACAATGGAAAGGATTAATGTAGTATACATAAGGCATGTTATTGATAGTGTTAATGAGAGTGCAGTACTTGTTATTAAGACATTTCAAAATATTATGTCTAACAGATCAAGGATCCCTAAGTCTCTTGTTGAAAAATATAGAGATGATATATGTTTGATGGTGGATACTAACCTTACCTATATTGAAGCAGTAGAGCCTAGAACAGAGTTCATAGACCCTCTTGGCTATGAAATATCTAAGGTAGAGACTGAAGAGTATGTTAGCAGACTACTGAACTCTAAGTTGGACACTCAGTGTAATAGGTTTGGAATCTTTGAGGAGAACTTCAACTCTGCAAAGATTTTAATTGAAGAGAAGCAGTCTAAGAAGAGAGTTGAGAGAACTATTAAGAACATCCTAAAAGATACATGAATGATAGAGAGAGTTTTTGGTAGCAAAGAAGACATCAACAACAATCAGAGAGAGTGGACAAAATGAAGTTTTGTCTATCCCTCCTTTATCATCAATTGCAGTGCAACAGGAAGAACCACAAGTAAAGGTGAAAGTGGAAGTACCTGAGAAGGACATAGAAATAAAGATGTCTACTAGATCCACTTCCTCCACACCTAGCAAAAGAGCTAAGGAGAGTGCTACTAGACCAGGAAAGAGACATAAAACTCTAGTGCAACCAGTTCAAAGAAAGATTGCTGAAGTAAAAGATGATGTCACTACTAAGAAGAAAGCTTGGAAACCAAAAGTTGAAAAGTTTAATGAGAAAATTATTGAGAATGGTGACTTTGCAAGAATGAATAAATATTATGATCTTTATGATTATACTGATAGACTTAATCTAGAAAATGCAGTTGTGAAGCATATGATCTTGACTAGCAAGAAGTTTGATACTATTCAAGGATAGATACCTAATGATCTTTATAACAAACTTCTAAATAGGAAGAAGAGAGCATCAGAGGAAGAGAAAGATATCAGAGAAAAAATTGTGAGGAAGCTTTGTGAAATAAGAGATGAAACTCATTTCAATCAGATCATGAAAGCCCTAAGCACCCATCTGAGAACCAAAAGGAGAACAATTTAGATTATGGGAGGTAGGTATGAAGAAGTAAATTTTGAGATAGAAAAGGCTATTATCAAGGTTATGGAAAAATATATTGGAGAATCATCAATTGTAGCAGAGCAAGCAGGTGAGAAAGTACAAGAAGACATTCCCTCTTCTCCAGCTATTAATATTGAAGATGAAACAATGAATGTAGAAGGTACAAAAATCACCTTGGATACTGATGAAAATGTATTCAAGAATTTGGAGAACATTGTTGACAATTCAGCCTTTGAAGAATAGGAAGCTACAAAAGAAGAAGAGATGACAGAGACCACAGTTGTAGAACCACTAGTTATAGAAGAAAAAATTCTCATTCCCACCAAAGAAGATATCAGTCTTACTCTTGAGACTTGAAAGAAGACTCAAATTGGATCTATGATTGAGTATTTGGGAAAAGAAGTAGATGATGATGATCAATTAAAACTAATTACATCCTTGAACAAAATAATTGGTAAGAATAAGAAAGTAAAGAGTCTTGAAGGGTGTCTAAAGGATCTAACTGAGAAGTTACAAAGTACTGTAACTACACAAATTTTAGAAGCAGACCCTATGGAGAAGGAAAAGAAAGTAATGAGCACCTTTGATAATGAATTCACAAACCTAGCTAATATTGAAAAAGTGAAAGCACAAGTAGACTATTAGGATAGAATGCTTTTAAACATCAGTCAGAATATCAAAAATGATATCAATACTCTTGATATTTGTATCAAGGATTTGAGGAAGCATTTGGAAATAGGCAAATCTTTGTACATACAATGTACAAAATCAAAGACTTTGATAGCTAAGGAAGATCAGAAGATAAAGTTAAAGGAAGTAGGAATTCTAAATGAAACAAACCTTCTATCCAGCCCCAATGTGAAGGTATGTGATGTTGAGAAGAAAGTTAGGAAACTTTATGATGAAATCAGAGTTGTACAAGATGAGAAAGACAAGAAATTGAGAAGATACACTCTTTTGAGAGAGCATGCTTCTATGAAGTTGAGTATCATTGAAGAACAGTTGGAAGAATTTCTTTTAGCTAAGACATCTTTTCAAAAATTCAACTTTGAAAACCTCCAAGCATGTGAAATTGCTTCTTATGGACTGAGCGCACTACTTAATGTGTAGATTCCATTAAGAAATCATGGGAGAAGGAGATACAATCCATGAAGATAGATTTTGCAGATTGAGTTGCAAGCCTACTGGATTTTCAATAAATGAATTGAGGTATAACTTTTTGTGATACAATTTTGTGATCCTCCCTACCTTATTTTGTCATTGTTGTCAAAGGGGGAGAGATATATAGAAGAAAATTGATATTATATGATAAGGGTTGTTACTCTTAGGGGGAGCACTATATTAGAGGCAATAATTTTTTGAGGAGTTATAAGGATAGTATGTATTTTATACTATGGCCACAGTTTTGAACAATTTTGAGATTTTGAGTTGTACACTTAGCCAATTTTCTCATATGTTGCCACCAATGAAAAAGAGGGAGATTGTTGGAAATTTGGCTGAATTGATTACATAAATGTTTTCATTAGGGAAACATATGATCCACATGAATATTTCATAAGTCAGAGAGCAAGTATGACAGAGCGCATTACAAATTTGTCTAAGTGTGAGATAGTGTTTTACTAGTGAACCTGGATACAATTTTTGTTTGCAACGTTGACTGGAGTAAGTTCAGTGCTTTTGCACTTGAACATAGACTCTATGATTTCTATTGATCACCCATCTCAGAGCACAAGTCAGTATGGCATGTATGAAAGAAGTTATGACAGTTTTATTGAAGACAGTGTGAAGCCAACACGATAGAATATGAAGATAGAACTAGTAAAGAGTTAAGGGATTATTTTGTTTATCAAAATAATGACTTAAAAATATAAAGGGATGACATCCTAGATGTTAACTCTTGGATAAATCTATTGGTATAAATATAAATGTAAATGTAATTGTAATTGCAGCATTATTGAGAAAGAACACAATAGTGTGGACAAGTGATATGATGTGAAGTATATGAAGCTTATGTAATAGCAATAGTGAAAGAGAAATGAAGTGATATTGATGCAAGTAGTATAAGGTTATGTACCTTAACCTATTTTTGTAATCAGTGTATATTGTACATTACTTGTTTGGATAGTGGGCTCATCTGGTAATCACATTTTGTACTACAACTCCTAACAGGGTTGAGGCTTCTAACAAGGCCTATAGTCCCTTAATTAGGACTGATACACTATATGCTTGTAATAGACTCCTAATAGGGTCAACATCCTTAACATGATACTTTTGATTAGTGGATCTTTGTGGGTACCATCCCCACTGAGGTTTTCCCTTGGCCAGGGTTTCCTCAAGAACAAATAATGTGTTATGAGTTCTTTATTGTTATGCATGTTGTTTAGCTTCTTATGTTATGCATGTATAAAGATAATCTGTTATATCCATAATTTGGCAAAAGATAAAGATTGTAGAATACTGATTCACCCCCCTCTCATTATTCCCTATTTCTAACTTATTTCTCAGTCAATAGAAGAAGCAGAGTATGTTGTAGTACCTTTGAATTGGTCTACAACTTTTTGGGTCAAGCAGATGATAAAGGATTTTGGAATTCAGATTGATTATCCTATTGTTATTCATTTTGATAACACTAGCACTATCAACATGTCAAAGAATCTTGTGATGCATGCAAAGACAAAACACATAGAGATAAAGTATCATTTCCTAAGAGAGAAAGTGGCAGATAAATAAGTCAAGTTGGAATATGTGAGTACTAAAGATTATTTAGGAGACATATTCACAAAGCCTTTACCAAAGGTTACTTTTGAGTATCTCAGGGAGGAGCTGGGAGTAATTCCCTTCCCTAATTCTTATTAAAGAAAGTGGAGAGAGATTTAGTAGTAGCATCATTGCTTAAATGTTTGGTGAAATTTTCCATTGATGTGAAAGGGGGAGTAGTATATAATCATGAAAAATAGTATTAAAAGGGGAGTACATATAGAATTAAGGAGTAATATATAGCAGCAAGGGAGAGTAGTATTCAGTCATGGAAGTAGTTCAGTTGAGGAAATGGAGAATGTTGAAGAATATTGCAATAGATGGAGGATTCATCCTTGGGGGATTTTTGATGAGGAAATGGAGAATGTTATAAAATAATTATTCATTTGGATTGGTGGTGTTTTTCATTCCATATGTTGCCATCAATGCCAAAGGGGGAGATTGTTGGAGATTTTCCAACAAGCTAGTGTTGACTACATGTTTTTCATTGATGACAACATATGGTAAGTAGCATGCATGGAAGAATTATGCAGTAAGCTTTGAGTATATATAGCATGGACATGTTATCAGCATCATATCATGGACATAGAAGTTAATTGTTAGTACAGATAGTTATGTAGCAGCTTGTGTCAGCAATGTTCCTGACAGAGTTACATGTAGTTTTATGTGAGTGATTGTCTGTAAAGTTATCATGGAGCCTTGAACATTTTGATATGTGATGGAGACATATTATTTTTGTTACATTCATGGATGTAGAGGATGATGTGTAGTAGAAGTGAAGCTATTTTGTCGCTATTCACCTATTGCAGTATCCTATGTTTATCTAGAAGAGTTGATAGAGATTATATTGGTACAAGAGTTGCACCTATCATTTCAGTATGCGTAATTGGATTAGTGATTGGAGAAGAGTTATGAATGTTTAGTTAAGAGTGCATGATGTAATTCAGCTTGAGGAGAAAGTATCAATTAATTTGGTAGAGCCAACAGTGTGTAGCGTGTGTCTACACTTATTGATTTGGACAGGTCCCAATTTCTATTACATGCTTAGTAGAGCCGACCGAGACATTATTAGAGAGTCTTATTGTTTCTCTAATATTATTTCAAGGTGGTTCTAATAGGCTGAATTGATTATATCATTTATAGGAAAGATACTTATAGCTGGTCATTTGTGATCGCTAGAAGTATGGCATGGAGATGAAAGATTAGAGTAGAGTAGAGAGTACAAAGTATTGAGACATCAAGAAGAGGTTTATGTGATAGAGAAGATAGAGTGTGCTATTCATTGGAACTGATCAAGACATTAGGTCTACCTCGAAGTTCACCAAGATCCAGATATGGTGTGTATCTCTTATTTAGAAGGTTACAATGTTCACCCCTTTGAGAAGTGAGCTCTAGAAAAGTGCATCCTCACTCTTAACAGGGTCAATCATAGAAGACTCCTAACAGGGTCTGACCTTTGACTAGGTCACTCTACTAAAAACATTGTAAAGATCAAATCCTAACAAGGTTGTAAGATCTTCTAAAAATGATCATTATACACTAGTGCAGTTTATTAGTGGGTGTTAATTTTGTTAGCAATGGGAACACTGAGAGGGGGGGGGGGTGAATCAGTATTCACTGTATTTTAAATTTTCACTTTAATCTTTATACTAAACTTAAATGATTAAGTACTAAAATAAACATTGACATAAACATGAAACATGAAATCAACACATGACACCAATATGGTTATGGGGAAACCCAAATAGGTAAAAACTCCGGTGGGAATTGACACCCACTAATAATCTGCACTAGTGTTTTGTGATCCTTATTAGAAGATCCTTAACCCTATTAGGAGTTTCTTGACAATGCTTTTAGTATAGTAGACCTTGTCAAGGGTCAAACCCTATTAGGAGTCTTTTACAATTCTCCCTATTAGGGGAGTGGATGCACTATCCTAGAGCTCACTGCTCAAGTGGTGAATGCTGCAACCTTCTGATCTCAGATATACACTATATCTGTAGGATGAACTGTCATTGTGACACTGCTTCTCAAATAAGTTTCTTTGATGTGTTGATGCTTTGACCTCTAGAAAATCTCTAATACATCTTCTAGTGTCTTCGCACACTTCTGATCTTCTTATTACAACTCTCTATCAAATTCCATACCAAATACAATGGGCGCACCTTATATTTATACACTCATACAAAATAAACAACTAGGTCAACCCTTAGACTTATTACATACAACGCTTCCAAATGAATTGGATTAAGCATTCTTACAAAAAAATAAGTATACATATTGTAAAAAAAAATACAATAAGTGCATAGCCCTTACAATATTACATTATATCCGCAAACCAAAATACTAACTATGGGCTTCATGCTCTATTCTTCTCTAGCACACACTGGATGTGCAACTTCAGCTAACTATAACTTTCTCATACTTGCACATTTGATCATTCACTCATAGACTAAGCATGAATATAGTCTAACCAACTTAACTTCTAAGGTGCATACTATAATTCATCCATACCCATGTGTGCTGATGCTCTGAGCTGCAGGAACTCTGTAGACTATCCAGTCTTCAACACTTAGCTGATTTCTGATCTTCTCTTCAAGTGCGCTGACTCCAAATTGCTATATGACTTTGTTGCCATAATGACAACACTATATTATGTCATATACATTAGTATAGATCACTTTCCAAAAATCCCCCCCTTTTTCATTGATGGCAACAAAGGAATATGGCCAAGTTGCTAACTGTCTTTAATACAAAATTTTTTTTCTCTTCTATACATATACTTATATCTCCCTATACATATTCTATACAAAAGTCCCCCTTTGACATTAATGAAAAAGGTGTTACAAAAACTATATCTACATATACTCACTAAGGGAAAACATCCAGATATGCTATCTTTATGTTCTAGATCTCCTTCCAAAAAGTGATTAAAGAGTTTACTATCTGGAGATTAGTGCATAATTCATATTGATGCTTCTTCATCTTGTTCAAATCTATGGAAGGACCTTGATCATATGTCACCATAGCAGCATCAATCTCCTTGATATTCTAATTTAGAATGTCTAGTGAGGGCGCAAGAGCATTCCTCAACTGAGTCTATCTAACCCTTAACTTTGTCATCTCCTTTTCTACCTTCTCAATTTTGTCTATCTAAATTTGGTAGACATTCTTGCACATGTTCACATCTATGGATGGGTCTTTCACTAAACTCTTCACTTTCTCAATCATAGCTTCTACCTCTTTTATTTTCTTGAAATGAGCATCAGTAAGCTTATCTTGATCCATGCATTCTGCAATGATTTCTCTTCCTTGATCTGCAAATTATTTCAAGGATGCTTGACTAGTCTTGAGGGAACTGAGGTCAAGTGCAAAGTTATTCACCAATTTAGTCAATCTTTTCTTCAGATACTTTTCTTCTATAACTAGGGATGTAAATTCTTCAAGGCTTGAGAAGTTGCTTTTAAAATGTGAGATGACTGTACTCACATCATCAACTGAGTGTATCTTTGACACTTTCTTATCTTCTATAAATAGATTGTTCAACATGTTTACTAATTCTACCAGGAGGGGATTCCTCATTACTTGCTTTTCTTTGGCTTTCTCCATAGCTAAGACGTTGAACTTAATCAGGTCTTCTTCTCTCCATGAGTCCAAACCGGATGTGTTAGGTGTCAAACTTGACAACAATGCTACTGAAGGAGTGATTGGAGTGTTGTCCAACACTTTTTTCACTATTGATATTTCATCCTTTTTCTCACTTTCCTTTACCTTTTATTCTTCTTTCTTTTCCTACTCTTTTTCTATTTCTTTTCCTTGTTCTTTTTCTTCTTTTTCTATTTCTTTTTCTTCCTTCTTTTCTTCTTCTTTTTCATCATCAATCAATGCTTCTTCTTGATGAGTGGGTGGTGTGTTGCTACATAATATTTTAGCTTCTTGTGTGCTCAAAAAAGCTTCCTCAAACTTATCCAAGTCACTGTCAGTGGCTGCCATGGCTATCTCAACATTATCAATGATAATTTTTCTATCCTTGAGTGACTCTATCATGGGTGCAAACTTATCAAACTCTGTTTGTGCTTCCACTGCAGATGTTGAATACTGAGGACCTATAGATTATTTCTTGATGGTCTCTGCAGCTTTGTCTTTCTCACTAGGTGCTTGAGAGATGGGCGTAGACATAGGTTTCATGTTCTACTCTAAGAATACCTTCTCAAAGGTCTTCTCTATTTCCTTAGAAATTAGCTCATAGTCTTTGTTCATGAGGTGTAGTGTTCTCATCTTTGTCCTTAAGTGCGGCTTCACCAAATTCAATAGCACTGACTTTTCTTCAATAGAACATATTGGAAGAGTGGAATCAAGTGTTTGTTCCCTTATTCTGAAGTCTTCTTCAGTGGCTTGTCTCTTCAAGGTATCCATAATCTCCCATACCTTATCTAGGATAGATGTCTTCAATTCAAGAATTGTCTTCTTGAACTTTATCATGTGTTTGATCACAATCTCATGAATCTCTGACTTATCAATTTCATGATATTTGTCATAGAACTTGGCTATCTGATCTAGCCTTCCTAAATTTATAACTCTAGTCCTTAACACTTGAAGACTAGGTGTGAATCCTACTTCCAGAGGTGACTGCACATTTTTCAATTTACTTCTTGTGGCTGCACTTATAGCTGAAGTGTGGTTTGTGGCAATTAGTTTTCTTCTCTTGGGCATCTTAGGAGATGCATCTGTGGATTCAGTATCAACTGTAGTAGTGGGCACAAGATTGATATTATCATTTTTACCCTGTTTATCCTTTGGTTCATCTATCTTCTTAATCTTTACCTTTTTCATCTTAGGATCATCAAACTTAGCTTCCTTTGTGGATGCACTCTCAATTTACAAAGAAATATTTTCTTCCCTTTCTTTGTCTAGGTCTACTTGTGTTACTTCATGAATTATGAGTATCTAAGATGTAATCTTAGAGGCTTTCCTCTTAGTTGTTGTGCTATTTAGCTTGGCATCTACTTCTCTTGTCTTCTCTGCATAAGTTCCCCACCTAGGCTCATTAGGATCTTTGGGGGTTGATAGTAGTACCTATGCATATGATTCAAGGACCTATTCCTCTACCTCATAACCAAGTGGATGAATCCACATAGTTCTTGGCTCAACAACTTCCATACAAGTTGTGTCTATCTCCACCATAAAACAAATTGTATCCTTGTACTTTTGCACAATCCTCTCTAGAATCTTGTACCTCATTTTTATCTTAGCCCTAAAGGTCTTCAGTTCCAATGTTACATAATCTCTCAATGTACTCTTAGTGGATGCTTTGTTAGATATATGTGGCATGGTTGGAATGGACTTGTCCAAATGCATATCTGATACTCTCCCAACTATATGAAGGTACACGTAAATGATTAAAGACCCAAACTTGAATATTTTGGTCTTATAATGCTTGATGGCCTTGACGTTATCAATCAACTATGTGTGTAAGATCTCACACAAGTTGAACTCTGCATCTTCCTTCACAAGTCTAATGGCTGCTAGAATAGTGCCCATAGAAACACTATTCACCCTACTAGTGTGATGAAACCTGTATCCAAGTATCATAGACATCAATTTGATGTCTTCTTTCTCAATAGGCTCAATTTTCATTCCACTCCTATCACTCCTAAAATTAAAAGTTTTCTCAACTATTTTCTTGACATCCTTGCCTACTGGAAGGATGATGCCTGTCCTAGAAAGGAATGTCATCTCATGTCATAGGTCACTGGTGATTCTGACCAGCACATCACCTATCCAAAATAGGTCATCATGAATCCAAAATAGGTCATCATGAATTCTATTTAATAGTATCTTAATCCATTCAGTCTCATAAAATTCATATGTCGTAGCATACTCAACTATTGGGTGATCATTCCACTTAACATATTCATCCATGAATGTTTTATCTAGTTTCAACATGGTATCCATGTGTGCCCTTAACCTATCCAACCCTACTAGTTCTTTCTTATAGTAGATGTAAGCCCTAATGTCTTCCACATGCATAATGCCCATAGGCGTGTGGGAGAATGCTCCCTCTAAATCATCTAGGGTTGACTTAAATGCATGTTTCTTGAATACACATCTCTTCTTCTTAGCAACATCAAAAACTATGGGAGTGGCCATGACTTACTTGTTTAATTACTTTCCAACTAATCTCCAAGATGATCTGAAGACTTCTGAATTGGTGTGTCGAGCTAGGGTTTCTACAACTAACCAAAAGCACTGCTAAATACTATAAATCACTGATAGATCAATCTCCAAGTCTTCATAACAACTTCTAAGGCTCTTTATGCTCTCATATCAATCTAAATTTGACTGCAATGAGCAATCAAATAACTTTCTATGTCCTTAAAGTTAAAATTCCACCATTAATGCTTGCTGCATAAACTAGGCTGTCACATAAACATTTCCAACCTGAGTTCTACTAAAAATCAGTAAGTGCACTCTTGCACGAAGGTTCCTTTATCCTCCAAAACCTTATGTCCAAAGGTGCATACTCTGAGAGTGAGTATACTAGCCACATAGGGGTCTAGAGATAAATTAGCTCCCCCTATAACCCTGAGGGCCATTCATCTAGATGTAGAGGGTGCGTCCACTATGGATGCATCCAGTACATTCTCTTTGGTTTTGTCCTTCTTTTTCTCTGACCAAATCATGCTTGCATCATATGAGGCTTTGACAAAATTAACTTCTCCTTCAGGATCCAAAACTGGTTCTTCGACCATTTTAGGGCTTCCCTAACCTTGTGTCCTTGATCTACATAACCTTGAGATATTTCCAGCCTTGTTACAAGAGTGGCAAATCTTATATTCCTCGGTGTATTGACATGAGTCACCATTCTACATTGTTTTAGTGAGTGACCATTATAGTTACATATCTGGCATGTAACATTTTGAGAACTTCTTACATTTGTCTGAATCTAATTTTTTTGATCTTGCTGAATCTTGTTCTTCTTACTAGTCTTGCAATTCATATCTCTGTGACCAAATTTATTGCATGAATAATAGTAACCATTAAAAGGTCTTACCTTTGTATGGTTCCTTGTAATGTGTCCATGCTTGTTACAAGAAAAAAAAGTGCGGTCTACAGGCTTGCGCTCAATCTTAGGTGGTTCACCATTATCTTTGGTTTGATCTTCACTCTATTTAGCATTAGTAGAGTCCTTTTGTGAATCCTTTCTTGCTTGCATATCATCAATCTAATTTTGTGCTTCATTGTATCCAATACAACTATTGTCTCCTTTCGCTCTTCTTACATATAACTGAGATTCTAACAAATCAGAACTGGTGTGTAATTTTTCAATATGATTCTTTGCTTCTTTCAATTCAAACTCCAAGCTTTCTTTGCTATTTCTTAGCTCTAAGATTTCCATGTTTTCTTTGCTTAGTTCTTCATTGAGTTGAAGGTTCTCTTTGACTTTTTCATTGTAGACTTCCTGATTGTTAATCAACTTATCATCAAATTCTTCAAGTAGTTCCTTCATAGATGCATTTTCTACATTCAACTTCTTGACCTTTGCTCCTAGATCACTATTTGAGCATTCTTTCAAATCCTTTCTTAGCCTTTTGATAACTAATTGTGCACCACTGAAATTTTCTTTTAGTTCTTCAATTTCTCTTTCTGATTTGTCTAGGTCTTCAAGAGATGCTTCAAGATTTCTTTACAGATGTTTCATTTCTACTTTGTCCATGATCTCCTTAAGTGGTTAAACTTCTTTGCTGAGGACCAAAGCTCTGATACCAATTTTTAGGAATGGGAACACTGAGAGGGGAGGGGGGGTGAATCAGTGTTCACTATATTTTAACTTTTCACTTTAATCTTTATACTGAACTTGAATGCTTAAGTATTGAAATAAACATTCGGATAAACATGAAACATGAAATCAACATATAACACCAATATGGTTACGGGGAAACCCAAATAGGTAGAAACCCCGGTGGGAATTGACACCCACTAATATTCTACACTAGTGTTTTGTGATCCTTGTTAGAAGATACTTAACCCTGTTAGGAGTTTCTTTACAATGCTTTTAGTATAATAGACCTTGTCAAGGGTCGGACCCTGTTAGGAGTCTTTTACAATAGTCCCTATTAGGGGAGTGGATGCACTGTCCTAGAGATCAATACTCAAGTGTTGAAGGCTACAACATTCTGATCTCAGATACAGACTTTATTTGCAAGATGAACTGTCACTGTGACACTGCTTGTTAGATCAGTTCCTTTGATGCACTAATTCTTTGACCTCTAGCAAAGCTCTAATACATCTTCTGGTGCCTTTGCACACTTCTTCTCTACTTATTACAACTCTCTATCAACTTCCATACTGAATACAATGGGTCCACCTTATATTTATATGCTCATACAAAATAAACAACTAGGTTGGCCCTTAGACCTATTACATATAATGCTTCCAAATGAACTGGCTTAAGCGTTCTTACATAAAAAAAAGTATACATGTCGGAAACCTAAATACAGTAGGCACATATCCTTTACAATATTACATTATATCCACAAACCAAAATCCTAACTATCGGCTTCATGCTTTGTTCTTCTCTGGCATACATTGGTTGTGCAACTTCAGTTGACTATAACTTTCTCATACTTGCACATCTGATCATGCACCCATAGACTAAGCATGAATATAGTCTAATTAAATTTACTTCTAGGGCACATACAATAATTCATCCATATGCACATGGGCTGATGCTCTGAGCTACAGGAACTCTGTACATTGTCCAATCTTCAACACTTAACTGATTTTTGATCTTCTCTTCAAGTGCGCTGATTCCAAACTACTATATGACTTTGTTTCCATAATGACAACACTATATCAAGTCATATACATTAGTATAGATAACTTGCCAACAAATTCACTCCTAGGTTTTTACCTATTTATATTTCCCCATAACCAAAATATTGGTGTTGTGTTCAAGTGATCTTTCATTGTGTTTATAGTTAATGTTTATGTATACTTAATTGGATAAAGAATTGAAACTTGTAGATAACTGATTCACCCCCCTCTCAGTTAGCTCTTGGGACTATTTCTAACAAAACCTTCACCAAGTGATGTGCTTTATGAACCATTCATTACAAAGTCCCTTAAGCTCATCAATTGATAAGTAGGAGATATTTTTCACAACAAGTCAAATTGTGATATTGCTATTGGGATTTAACTGTGTAGTTTTTTGAGTCAAACTCATTGACCCCTATTTCATGAGTAGTGGTTCACACAAACCCATCTCTCATGAGAATGAATGTAACACAAAAATCATTGGATCTAGGAGATGCTCACAGAAGTGAAGTACTATGTAGTGCCTCCCTCATTTACCCCTTTGCATGAACATCCTAATGGTGTGGTTTCGACTATCACTCTCAAAGGGTAAGATCATGTTGTTCCCATGTGAGGGAGAATCCACCAAGAGGATTGTTTTGGAGCATGTATGAACATTCTGTGTGAACTAAGAGACGTAGGATATGGTCTTGAACTGTATTCTAGAGACCCTTAGAGTAGGGATAAGTCATTCATGTGGAGGCAATGATTGTTACCCGCATTATGGTTGATGGCATCATGAGATGCTCTTTGCCTAGATTTTCCTTATGTTTATCAGGATTTTATCTTTGGAAGTCATGTTAGGTATTTTAAGAGATTCTATCTTCATATTATCTTTCTACATAATAGACTCATTAATTAAAAATTTATGTTGTTGCATTATGATTTGTGTCCTGGCAGATAGACGTTTGATCACCATTTGTGATGTACTCTTTTCATTTTACTTATACACTCAAAATCCTAGGATGTTCTACATTTAAAATAAGATTAATTGAATTCAACTAATGGGTATGTGCAAGATCATGAGGGGCCAAACTATGCCCTTAAGTGGCAATGAAAAATCAGCAAATCAGGGTTAGTCAACTTGACGTGAAAATTTCAACTAGCTATGAACCTAATATCAAAAAGTTGTAACAATAGAATCTATAGAAAATTGAATTTAGTTTCTAAACTACTAGGCCTTTTTTGAGAAAAAGTTAGTATGATTGGTGAAAAGTATAGATTTCAATGCAGCAATACAAAAATTTCAGGAAAAAAATAAGAAGTAGGTGTATGTCTGACCCCCTTAATCATAATCAAATGATAATATTTTATTATAAGATTTTATATATAAGTAGTAGACTCATGCTTGAATGTGACGCATATTTTTTTGTAATTTTATTCCAAAAAAATAATTAATTATGAATTTTTTGCTAGAACATTTTCAAAATAAAAAAACTCCCGTGTCTGACCACCTTAACTCATTCAAAACTTTACAAAATTCAATTTTTATTTTTTTTCCTTATAGTAGGTGAAGCATAGAATGTGACACATTTTTCAGATTTCAAAAATGTTATACCGTCTGAAAGTTATAGTCATTTTTCAATCAGTATATAAATCAACACTTTAAAGGTAGCTCAATTAGAAAATAACTAATAATTACTTACCGAATTCAGAATTTGACAACAATTATATTGATAGAAAGCTGATAATCTCCTTAAGATACCCTTTTCATTTTATCAAATTCTGGTGAAAAAAAGTCGTTAGCTACATTGTCAAAGTTTTGAACTGACATCGCCAGTTTTTGGTCCCTCATGATCTTGCACATACCCTGATCTTTGTGATTATACTATCAAGTGCATGTTTTATATAAATTGTATTGGAATAAGGTAGTTTAAATAATAAAAGGGTGAAATATATATATTCTAATGTAGTTAAATATTGTTTCCCATGTGTATGTAATATCTAGAAGAAATGTAGTAGGAAAGGTGTGACTGTATCACTACTGAATACTGAAATGTTTCTATTTGGATATAAATGCTTACATAAAGGACCATTCAAATTTATTTTATGTTGAGACATGTATTAATAGAAAAGTGATTATTAGGTCATGATGTTGAGTGGTAGATTTCACATTGAACACTTTGATGTTATAATAATGCAAGAAAAGCGAATCATTTGAAATGTAGCTTGTAAATAATTTAGGACTTATTTTCACGTTGGATTATTAGATCTTGACTTATGGTATTGATGAATTATTTAATTTAGAATATTATGCCATAATTTCATGTTTATACAAGAAGAGTGTATGTGAGATAATCATGGTTAATAAATTAGGTTAATTGACATATTTATGTTCTTGAAATAGCTTGATTTGAAATTAAGAAATGTATTATTTGAATTAAGTGATTTTCTTGTGATAAAGTGTGGGTGTAGTTGGACTATATGATGTAATTGAGTTTGACTATTTATGATTTATTTTATATGTTATTGACATTACATGGGCTACTCATATTTTTTCAAGTGTGCAGGTAAGACCATGGTTTATATAGGGGGAAATTAAAGATGGATACTTATAAAATCTTGTCAAGCCAAGGTTATCTCCAAGGGGAGAAATTAACCTCGTTATAATGTTTATTGTTGTAAAGTGATGCATGATTGTATTATTTGAATATGTTACTTTTATTTTAAATGTATGTCCACTTGGCATGCCATGTGTATTGTGATGTGTTGTACCATTTTTATGGTGTTAATTGACACATGTATTGTGAGTTGGCATGGCCAAGTGCATTTATTGTGAGTGACCTTCTATTTTTAGAGCCTTGAGTGGGAATCTCTTTCAATTTTCGTGAGTTATCTTTAGGTGGAATTTTGAGAGGCAATTAGTGACCGTATGGGTTAGTGGAGGTTAAAAATAGACTACCCCATAGGTGTGCCATGGGATGGGGGTAAAATTTTGACTAATAAGATGAATTTTGGCTATTTTTGCCCCTCCAAAAGATGCCCTTTTGAAAAGTGGCTAATTTGGAGATGCATGCCAAGTCCTCTGCTCATTTTCAATTTTTAAATTTCCCTCTTGTTGTAGGAAGTAGGGTTTTTCCTTTTAAGAGGTTGGAGGGAAAATTTGTAGGGTGATTGCCCACTCTCCAATTTTTGGAGACTTGTGAGATTGTAGCAGGTTTTTGGTTTTTGCTTAGCAAGGGAGGAGACTTGTAGGAAGGAAGCTCATCTCAACCCACTTTGCCATTAGCTTGGATTGAGGTTGGTGATCTTGAAGGCTCTTGTATAATGCGTATTTTTCTTTCTTTTTGTTGGTATAAGTTGCATGGCTTCATGTGTGTTCTGATGGCTTCTTAGTAAATGTCAATTTGTTGGTTTTCTTTTTATTTTAGTAATGCATTTTTCTTTGGGGTGTGCAAGGAAAAACTCACCCATGGGAGGGAAGAGAGCCTTGATGGGTAAAGGACTAGAGTTGGGATTACCCATCTAGTGTAGAGTCCTTCCTCAAGGAGGAAGGGGATGAGGCATGGATGTATGGGCATCCATGTTGCCATCCTTGTGGACTTTATTTAGGGGTCATAAGGGTGTTGATTCTCCTATAAAATTGTGAAGGGTTGATGGTTGTTTCTTGGGCCTTGTGAAGGAATTATGTGCAGATTATTGGCCTTGTTGAAGGCATGTTATTTCTTGTAAGATGACTTCTCCTATTTGGGTAGATTCCAACTTCACCCCTATTATGGGTCCAAGGTGACCGATTATGTGAATATCCTTCAGAAGGGAGTTTTTGTGTTCTTGTTTACTTGGTGGTTTATGTAAATGTGCATTGTAGTGTGAATGTAAACCCCTATCCATATTTTTTTTTCCCCTAGCTTAGGGGTGGCCATGTAAT
>BSBK01013648.1:2500-107500 GCA_027943335.1 Chamaecyparis obtusa | reverse complement strand
AAATGGATCTAAACGGCTTCAGATGAGCCATGTTAGTTGGAATTAACTTGGAGCATATTCGCATAAATTAAGTAGAAGCCAGTTTATCTCTTGCCATAGGCTTTCACTATTTTGGCCTACATGTTTACCAAGCATGTCTATCCTTCACGTTTTGGTGCTTGCCCATGCGCTGCTGGAATTGGCCGAAGTGGAGAAGGAGACAAGCTATGGCAACCCAATTGGTTGAAATGGATCTAAATGGCCTCATATGAGCCATGTGACTTGGAATGAACTTGGAACATATTCGCATAAATTGCTTGGAAACCACTTTTTCTACTAAACAAATTATAACATTCTGCCGTTTCATAGCAAATTGAGCGGAGCAAGCGAAGGAAATTTCTTGTGTCTGATCTGGTGTTTTGAGCTATAAGTACCCCAAATGAATTACTCTGAAACAAACATACGAGCAGTAATATTTTCTTCACTGAATAATGTAATTATCGTTGGAGATCTGTAGTTGCTCAGATGGCGAAGGGCATGTATGTGTTTCTCATATTTTTATTGCTCACAGCTTCTGGTAATATATTCTTCCTCTCTTCAAATTAGGTGCTTTTATTTGCTGATTTGAATGAATTTATTTACTTTGTTGTTGCAAATGTGTACAAAGAATCTGACCTAATTCTTCCTATGTAATATGATCAGTGTCCATGGCTGATGATTGCAGTAACCTCAGCGGTGGTTTTCATGGAGCGTGCATCCAGATGAGGGAAACCGAATGCGACTATATATGTAAAACTGTAGATCATCAAGATCGCGGAGGATGCGGCGATTTTGACTTTCGGTGTTGGTGTTTCCATATATGTTAGACTAAAAATGTTGCGAAGTTGGAGAACACGGAGACTCTAATACATGTTAATGCTACTATATAGAATTATAATAATAAGCTCCGTTGTGGAGGTACACTAATTTTATGTCAGGGCATTGCATAGATTATCTGGATTTATACTCTTTTATGTACTTATAATATTATCTTCAATGTACCCATGTTCATGATAATATTAGATTTTCCTACATAGTTGACTTGTTAATTAACTATGTTATTCAATTCAATAGAAAGAGATTACTTTGAAATCATTAATGTAATTGGGACATTGTTCGTTAGATTGATAGACATAACCCTAAAATGACATTAGGCCCTATAGGAGGTCATTGAATGTAAGGGTGTAAACAAACAACATTGATTTGCATTCCATTATCTTGAAATATGAATCAATTCTTTTTGTTTAGACCATTACATTTTATAATGTCTTAAAGGAATTGATGCCACTATAAGATTACACACGGTGCATATAAGATTAATAATACTCTTAGTTGTTAAAGTATTATCTTCAAATTTTATATCAATGCAATGTATAAATATATATGTATTTATATTATTCTATTATCTTTAAGATTAGGCTTAAATTTTCATCTTATTATATATTTGGTGTTTGTTTGTGTATTCGAATTGGTTGCAATTACTTTTTCAAAATATAAAATTTAGGTAAGATTTGGTATATCAAAATTAATTTATATGACTTTAGATTTTTTAATTTAATTATCTTAAACATAAATATTATAAGGTTCTATAATCTAAAATAGATCAACAATACTACTTTGTTGTTTATTAATATTAACTTATTAATAATTACCAGCATAAGACCTTAATAACATATCAGTATGGCTATAATTAAAAGATACACAATTATGTTAAAAATGTGAGTATTAATGAAAAGTAAATTTTTTTTTAAAGAATTTACATAAAAGACCTTCGTCCTATTTATTTATATTTTCAAAAGTCTTTCAATAATAATAAATTCAACACCTATATGAATTTAAACACTTTTGAAAAGTGTATGTGGGATAATACTACATTGGCATTCAGTGTTATTGTTCTCATCCAATTTAGAATAGAAATGTGGCAAGGTAGCGATCTTGATATCTTAGGAATAATGTATATTTATTTCAACAAATTATACAACTGCATGTAGTTGTATATATTTTTTATCTTCTAGTTTAGGTTTGAAATTTCATCAAATTAGTCAATAAATTATATTTTATGTTTGTTTTATATAGTTGAAGTTGTTTCATATTTATTTTTCTAATTATATATTTAAATAGATTTTTTATGTTAAAGTTAATTTTTATGTAATAGATTTATTAATGTTAGTATATAAGTATAAATATTATAAAGTTTTAAAATGTAAAATAAATCAATAAATTACTTATTTACAAATATTATCTAACATAAGACTCAATGCATTGGTATTGCTATCATTAATATGTATAAAGTTATATTCTACAATATGAAAATTATAGAAAAGAAAATAAAGAACAACATTTGAAAAATTTATTCAATTAACTCTAGCATATTTATTTTTAATTTTAATTTTTTTTTAGTAAAATGAAATTCAACAATGATCTAAATTCAAGCACTTCAAAATGTTTCTCTCACCTTAGAGAGATTTTAATATTTCTTATTTGCATAACTATGGTGTAAGGAACAATATTTCATATAGTTGTTGTTACCTCTTGTACATATTCAACCCATTTTATAACCAATTTATCTTCAAAATTAAATTGGAGTAATATATAATATTGATGTGATATATTCTATTCTAGTACCTCTATAATTGTATTTAGAAAAATAAAGAGAGCAAGGAAAGAAAGTAAACCAAGTAAGATAGATAATGAAGGAGATGTTACCATGAGAAAACTGAGTACAAGATCGTGAGACAACAAAATTTGGAAGGTGAAAAATAAAGAAAACTCCTTGTGACATTATGAATGAGACCATAGTAGAGAGAGAGAGAGAGAGAGAGAGAGAGAGAGAGAGAGTTTCTTATTACAATAACTTCATCAAGAGAAATGAGAGGAGGAGCATCTCTTAAATTGAGATGAGGAGAGGAGTTACTAAGTAACTCACCAATTTATGAATGCCATCATCTATAATAGGTGTGGTACAAGAGCACCTAGGGTCCTTGGCTACCCTAGTTTAATGTTTTTAGCTTGTAGTGACCATAGCCAAGTCACTCTCTAATAAAGACTAGAAGGAGTCTCCAGTGTGAGTGTGGAGTTTAAACAAGTCCTAGAAATGTTAGTAGGACTCAAGCAATGGTCCTTACTAGGCTTATTGAGAATTAGTTTTTGTTGTCTAGTTGTTAATATAACTTGCTAATTGGTCAAAGTCCAGGTTGACTATCTAAAATAGTGGGATAGGGGAGAAAAAGACGTCTTATAAGGTTTGAGCCACCATTGAGGTCATTAAGACTCATTGGAGTGCCCTAGACAAATTTGTCAGCAAAGATGTAAAAGTTATCGTGAAACATTTTGTCAAATGGCCTTTCGAAGGCTAGAAGTAGTTAGGGGTCTTTCTCAGCAATTTAGCTCGTTTCCCTACACTACTTATAGGATTTAATGACCAAGGAACAAGGTTGGAATTTTTTGTAAACTTTTTTTTTGAGTAATTTAATTATTGGTGTGTTATGTAAGACTGTGATAGTCCTAAGAGATCAGTTATTCCTCATCCATGGATTAGACCTAAGCCTAGCTTTACATGTGATAAATATGCTTTTTATATAAGTTCTTTTGTGTGTTTTCATTTGTTAGCTAGGTTGTTTTATTTAAGTTGTTTTTAAAATTCTCCTTTGAGACCAGTTTACTAGTTCATCTATAGTTGAGAGCATTCAAATAGCTCTAGGATGAGATTCCATGGAGGGAACTGTACGAACCTTTAGAATATGCTAGAGCATAATGTATATATTATATATATGGAGTTTTGTGGTTAGATATGCAAGGGAGCTATTTTATTGATCAAGCCCTAAGTGAGCTAGTGGATGCCTAATTAGAAGACGTTGACTCTGATCAGCAAAGGATAAAAGGCTCGCAGATTGAAAGTATCAATCCAAGAATAGAGAAGTGAAGGATATGCATTAAAGAATCAATCCTAAGAAGGACAGTCCATGAACACTGCGATAGACAGTATATAAGCCAATTCTTCACTATAAGCCATAGTAAGCTAATTAGGCCTAGAAAGTAGGAATTATTCTAGGAGATATTGTATGAACACTCTAAGGACCCAAGACCCAAAAGGGTGTCTATATATCAAGTTATTTCTACAACTTGAGTGGAAATTTTTGGAGTTATACTCCAGAAAGAAGGTTTGAAGACCTAGTAAGGCCTAATAGGTATTGAGAGCTATTTTGAAGAGATCGACTAATGAATGGAAGTAGATAGAGGATTAATCACCTCAAATCCATTTAAGATTGACCGAAAATAGTCTTTTATCCTAAAACATAGTGAAATAATTAGTTGGATAGTAGAGGATGAACTTCAAGGGATGAGTTCATACAAGGGTTAAGAAGAATGAATTGGATCACTAGCTTGACATAGAGGTCTAGAGGAGTGGGAGGTGATTAACTGTCATCCCTTATTGAATAGGGTCTAAGAATGCCCTAACTAGGACATGAGAAAGACCAGGATAAAGTCCTAGGTGAATTAGGACAAGTGTAGAGGCCTCCCTATCAAATTGGTATTAGAGCCAATAAAAGATTTAGGATAAGGCATAGTGTATGTGATGTAGGAGCATCCTAGGTGTAAGAGAAATCTTGCATCACCCAAAAATATTTATGTTTTTGTATTCAATAAGGGCTATTTTGTGCAGAGCTGCTATTTGTGGAAACTTGTTTTTAGTAGGTTGGTCATAAATCTCTGAATGTTCTGATTTTACATGTGGAGGTTCATCTCAGTCATATCAGCCTGCCAGTAAAGTTTCATGGCTAGATTAGGTCTAGTTTTGAAGATATTGAAGATTTTTGGTATTGGCAGCAGGGTACAGAAACTTTGAACTCAGTTTTGAAGGCTTTAGAGGCTCCCAATGAGGTCAAAAACTTGGGTGATAGGTGCTTGGGTGAGTCAAGCCTATAGAGCACTTCGTGGCCTTTCTAAAATGGGGTTATAATAGTCAATCGGGTCAACTGGTGATGACTTATGGTCTCCGGAAGTCAGGTCACCTGAAATGGCAAAAAATAATTTTCCTTCAAAATTTCTGTTTGGGTTTCAAAATTTATTTTGAGCTGACTCTGATGTAATAAATTGAAAAATAAAATAATTCTAAGTTTGGTCGGCCCTAAGGGATAAATTTTTGGAATCTGGCGGTGGAAAATGCCTATATAAAGAAGGCTCGTAGTGTTGTCTAGGGCAGTTCTGGGTAGTAGATCTGGGTATTGATTCAAGGCTTTGTCCTATAGGATATTGTAAGGGAATGCCCATGTGGCTTTGCATATTGTAATTCTGAAAGTTTGTAATTCCACATTTGTGGAGATAATAAGAAGCCAATTTTCTTTTCTTGGATATTGTTGTTGTTTCTCTATTTTTGTTATGTTTTTGTGGTATTAAGGGGAGCACCCTTCATTAGTATGTCAAAATGTGGAAGTACATCACTGGGAGAATCCACCATGGTTTGCAATGTCGAGTTGGAAAAAGAAGTGGTAGAGCAAAATCAGAGAAATATGATCCTTGAAGAAACCATAGAGGCTCTGAAGGATAAACTTGAGGAAGTTGCAAAGGCGGCTGATGAAATGAAAGAGAAGTTGGAAGTTGATGATGATAAAGGAAAATTAGTGGAGGAGGATGACTACATACTAGAACTAGATCCTCCAATGCAGGAGGAACCCTTCATTAAAGCCATGAAGGCATTGGCTAATAAAGCACTAGAAGGGATACCCCTATTCACTGACAAGATGGAATTATAGTTAGTCATGGAATGGATTGAAGGGATGGAGAATCAGTTTGAGTATGAAAAAGTCATAGAGGCTCAAAACGTGAAGCTTGCCAAGGCAAGACTTAGGGGATCAGCTCTAACATGGTGGAAGCTCCTTCAAGAAGAGAGGGAAAGAGAAGGGAAAAGACCAATATCCAATTGGAGGGCTATGGTAACAAAGATAACTATCTACTAGAGGATCATGAGATCCAAATGCATAAGAAAAGAGAAATTCTGAGAAAAAAAGAAATGGATGTGGCCTCTTACACCGAGGAATTTCAAAAAATAAATTAAGGTCTAAGGCCAAGAAGAAGAAAGTATCTGAGTGGCTATATATTTGGATAGTTTAAGACAGAGCATCCAAGAGGAGATCAGCTTGTGGACTCCTACTACTATTCACAATTGCTTCCAATTAGCACTTAAAGTGGAAGAGAAAAACAAGAAGAAATAAGATTCTAATCCTAGAGGTAGAGGAAGAGGAAGAGACTCTAGAGGACATAAGGGGTGGATATGGTGGAAGGAGTAGTGAGCAAAGGAGCCAAGGAGATTCAAAGTTGGTTGAAAAAAATAATGAGCCAAGTGGAAGAGGAAATTATAGAAGAGGAAGAGGATTTCATGGTGGTGGAAGAGGCAGATCAAGAAACTTTAGTAGAGGGTTACACTTTTCAAGAATGAAGTGTTATAATTGTGGCCAACTAAGCCATCCTACCTATAGGTGCCCTAAAAAACTTCAAGTTCACAAGGGGAGAAGAAGATAGCCTATGCACAAGAGGAGGTGAGTAGTGTTAAGTCACCAGAGGTTAGTTTAGATTCAAAACATGGTGATAACCTCATGTTTAGGAGGGTTATACTCAAAGAACCATTCAAAGAAGAACCTAATAAAAGGATGGATCTCTTTATGATAAAATGTAAGATCCTTGTAAAAGTGTGCAAGGTCATCATTTATTTAGGTTTAACTGATAATATTATTTCAGAGGAGGGAGTCCCAAAATTGAAGCTTGTTAGGATACCTCATACTCATCCTTACAAGGTTACTTGGCTAAACAAGGGGGAAAATGGCCTAGTAAATGAACAAGTGTGGGTGGAGTTTATGATTGGTGGATACCAAGTCAAAATTTTGTGTGACATCCTACCAATGGATTCTTGCCATTTTTTATTAGGAAGACCATGACAATATGACTGCGATGCAGTCTACCATGGAAAGAAGAATATGTACACCTTTAAGAAAGATTGGGTTAGCTAGGAACTACAATTTCATGGGATCCTAATGTACTTTTGATAGTGGGAAGGATTTCTTGCATGGACTCAAGGATGAGGAAGGAGTTGGAGTAGCTATAATCATCAAACCCAAGGAAGAGACCGAGGTTCAACACACCATTGTACCAAAAGAAGTACAATACATATTGGATCAGTTTAGAGACATTATCGGTGATGGGATACCATATAAACTTCCTCCTCAAAGAGAAATCAGTCACCAAATTGATTTTGTACCTGGAGCATCTTTGCCCAATAAAGAAGAATACAAAATACCCCCGACTAGAATAAGGAAATTGCAAGGCAAATCCAAGAGTTACCTTATCAAGGGTTAATAAGGAAGAGAATTAGCCCATGTTCTATTCTAGTGATCTTGGCACCAAAGAAGGGAGGTAAGTCGAGACTACATACTTATTCTATGGAAATTAGTAGGATAATTATTAGATATAGGTTTCGTATCCCTAGAATAGAAGACCTTACAGATTGTCTTGGGAGGTCTATATACTTCACCAAAATTGACCTCAAAAGTAGGTATCACCAAATTAGAGTGAAAGAAGGGGATGAGTGGAATTTGGATTTTAAAACTATAGAGGGTCTTTATGAATGGTTAGTTATGCCTCTTGGCCTCACAAATGGACCTAGTACATTGATGAGATTAATGAATAAGGTCCTTAAAGATTATATAGGTAGGTTTGTGATGGTATACTTAGATGATATCCTCATCTTTAAGAAGACCAAGGAGGAACCTATGAAGAACCTAGAAATTATCTTAAGAAGGTTTCATGAAGAGAAACTAGCTATCAACATAGAAAAGAGTGAATTTCTAAAGCAAAAATTAGTCTACCTAGGCTTTTTTTATCTCATGGTGACCTCAAGATGGACCCAAGTAAATTTGAAGCCATTCTAAGTTGGACCACTCCTAAAATAGGGAAAGAAGTGAGGATCTCCTATGGGTTAGCTCAGTTCTATAGGAAGTTTGTAAGGGGCTTTAGTGAGATATGTGCACCCTTACTTGATACCATTAAAGGAGGAGTTAAAACCAAGTTCACATGGACAAAGGAAGCTCAAGAAGGCTTTAAATAATTGAAACAAAGAGTGGCAACTCAACCCATTCTAGTCCTAGCAAGATTTGGGGTATGTGCAGGATCGTGGTATGCCAAAAAGTGGTGATGTGAAAAATAAATCCTAATTGATGGACTATTTGAAAAACAACTATAACTTTCAAACAATACAACATTTTTGAAATCTAAAACATACATCACATTCTATGCTTCACCTAATAAAATAATAATAAACAATTCTTTCAATTTGATGAAGTTTAGACTAAGTTAAGGTGGTCAGACATGAGAGTTTTTATATTAAGGAAAAATTGTAGCAGAAAAATCATAATTAATTAGTTACTTGAGAAAAAAATACAAAAAAATATACATCACATCTGGACATGAGTCTACTACTCTTATCTAGAATCTTATAAAAAAATATTATCATTTGATTATGTTTAATGTAGTCAAACATACACCTACTTGTTATCTTTCTAGTCCTGATTGATACAATTATTAAAAAATAGCTATAACTTTCAAATTGTATAACATTTTTGAAATCCAAAACATGTCACATTCTACGATTTTCCTACTACAAGAAAAATTTAAAAAAAATTCAATTTTATAAAGTTTAGACTAAGTTAACGTGGTCAGACACAACTAGAGTTTTTATATATGTGTCACATCTGTATATGAGTCTACTACTTATATCTAGAATCTGGTAATTTTTTTTATCATTTTATTGTGTTTAAGGTGGTCAGACATACCCCTACTTCTTCTTTTTTTCTTGACACTTTTGTATTACTACATTGAAATTTGAATTTTTCAACATATAAAATTATTAGTTTTCAAAAAAGGCCCAGCATCGCAGAAACCAAATTTAATTTTCTACAGATTCTCTTCTTACATAATTTTGATATAATATTTAGAACTTGTTCAAATTTTTATGTCAATTTTCCTAAACTTCATTTTTTGAATTTTCATTGCCACTTAAGGGCCTAGTTTGGCATACCATGATCCTACACATACCCTTTGACAAGCTATTTATAGTGGAATGTGACAAAAACAACATAGCAATGGGAGCAATCCTTAATTAGGAAGGAAGACCGGCTGCATTTTTCAGTAAGAGATTGAATGAGGCTAAGTCAAGGTACTCTTCATATGATTTGGAACTCTATGCATTGGTACAAGAACTCAAGAAATGGAGGCACTACCTATTTCCCAACGAGTTTGTGGTCAATACAGATAACCAAGCACTAAGTTATATCAATACACAAGAAAAGTTAAGTCATAGGCACATCAAGTAGATGGAGTTTCTCCAATCTTATACCTTTACTATTAAGCACAAAAATGGTCTAAACAATAAGGTAGCTGATGAACTTAACCAAAGGTTGCTGACTGTCCAAGAAATCTAGCTTCAAAGCATTGGTCTAGAGGGATTTAAGGAACTCTACAAAGAGGATAAAGACTTATCCAAGGCATATAAGGTATGTGATGAATTTAAGAACCGCTTTCATAGTGAGTTTGCTAACTACGCTTTATAAAATGGATTTTTATTCAAAGTTAATCAGTTATGTGTACCCAAGGGATCAATGAGGGTGAATCTTATACAAGAGAAACACAATGGGAGCCTTAGTGGACACTTTGGTTTGAATAAGAAATTGGACCTAGTGCAAAGGTTTTATTATTGGCCCAAGATGCCAAGAGATGGTAGGAGGTATGTAGAGAAATGTATTGTTTTCCAAAAATCTAAGGGCACATCTTCCAATGTAGGGTTATATTAGCCTTTACCAATCCCAAATCATCCATGGGAGTGTCTTAGTATGGATTTCATAGTGGGCTTACCAAGGAAAACTATTGGTTTTTATAATGTCTTTGTGGTGGTTGATAGGTTTAGTAAGATGAGTCACTTTATACCATGCAAAAGCACACATGATGCTAGCTATATTGCCCACCATTTCTCCAAAGAAGTCGTAAGGATTAATGGCCTACCAATCAACATTGTGTCAAATATGGCTATGAAGTTCATGGGACACTTTTGGAAGACCCTATGGAAGAGATTAGACAAAAATATTGCATTTGGTTCAGCTTATCACTCTTAAATAGATGGCCAAATAGAGGTGACAAATAGAGTGTTAGGAAACCTCTTGAGATGTCTCACAAAATAATATGGACAAGTGTGGGACCAGGTATTACCAGAAGATGAGTTTTTTTACAATGACAACATAAATAAGCCCACCAACAAGAGCCCATTTGAAGTGGTGTATGGCATGCACCCAAGAGGTATGTGTGAACTTAGAGAGTTAGGAAATCAAGGAGGAGTTAGTAGTTATGAAGATGACTTTTCTAAATCTATGCAAGAAGTTAATGAGAAAGTGAGAAGGAAATTGGTGGAACCTAATCAAAAGTTGAAGACTATAGTGGATGAAAGAAGAAAAGGACTTAAAGTTTGAAGTAGGAGACTACGTGATTTAATATCTTAATAAGGATAGACTCCAGATAGGAATACCCAACAAGCTACGAATGAGAAGGGTAGGACCATGTAAATTTCTAGCCAAGTATGGCTCCAATTCATACAAGATAGGTCTACCAAAGGAGATGGCCATACCTATGGTTTTCAATCCAAGATCTAGTTAGATAAAAATGACCTGATGTAAAAGAAAAATAAGACAATCTAGATGTTTGTACTGATGTAAAAGACCTTAAATTACTAGTCCTTATGAAGCCTCAAGCTGAGATAATCCTAGACTCAAGGTTGAAGAAACAAACAAGCCATGGTGTCTACATGGAACATCTCATTAAATGGAAGCACTTTCCTGAATTAGAGGCTATTTGGATAATAGGGAATAGCTTCAAGAAGATGGGTATAGACTTGGAAATTTACCCCCCTCATGGCACTTAGTTTCTTATTGTAGGGGGAGAATAGTGCAAGAGCACCTAGGGTCTTTGGCTACCCTAGTTTAATGTTTTTGTCTTATAGTGACCTTAGCCAAGTCACTATTTAATAAAGACTAGAAGGAGTTTCTAGTGTGACTGTGGAGTTTGAAAAATTCCTAGAAAGGTCAGTAGGACTCAATAAATGGTCTTTACTAGGCTTGTTGAAACTTAGTTTTTGTTGTCTAGTTGTTAAACTAACTTGACAATTGGTCAAAGTCCAAGTTGTCTATATAAAATAGTGGGATGGGGAAGAACAAAAGGTATTATAAGGTTTGAGCCACCATTGAGGTTATTTAAGACTTATTGGAGTGGCCTAGACAAAGTTGTCAGCCAAGATGTAAAATTTGTCAATGACAATATTTTGTCAAATGGCCTTTTGAAGGGTAGCAGTAGTTAGGGGTATTTCTAACAGGTTTATCTTGATTCCCCAACACCACTTAAAGTATTTCCCAAGCAAGGAACAAGGTTGCAATTTTTGTAAACTTTTTTTTTGAGTAATTTAATTACTGGCGCACTCTGAAAGATTGTGACAATGCTAAGAGATCAGTTATTCCTCATCCATGGATTGGACCTGAGCCTATCTTTGCATGTGATAAATCTTCTTTGTTTATAAGTTCTTTGATGTGTTTTGATTTGGTAGCTAGGCTATTTTCTTTAACTTATTTTTAAAATTCTCCTCTAAGACTAGTTTACTGGTTCATCCAGAGTTGAGAGCATTCAAATGGCTCTAGCATGAGATTACATGAAGGGAACTATATGACCCTTTGGAATATGCTAGATCATAGTGTATACATTGTATATATTGATTTTTGTGGTCAGATATGCAGGGGATCTATTTTATTGATCAAGCCCTACATGAGCCAGTGGATGCCCAGCTAGAAGTGCTTGACTGTGATCAGTAAATGATAACAGGCTAGGGGATTGGAAGGATTAAACTAAGAATAGAGAAGAAAAGGATATGCATCAAAGAATCAATCCTAATAAGGAGACATCATGAACAATCTTATAGAGTTTGTAGATGGTAATTCTTCAATGTATGCTAGATTAATCCAATTAGGCCTTGAAAGTAGGCATGATTATAGGAGGTACTATACGGACAATCTAGGGACCCAAGACCTAGAAAATCTTCAAGAAATCTAAAAACGGTGTCTAGATATCAAGTTATTTCTATTGGAAATTTGGTTGAGTTAGATATCTATTTTTTTTCATTATGGCAACATATGATCTACATGAAGACCGCAGATGATAGAGAGCAAGTATGACAGAGCGCAGAGTAAAATTGTCTAAGTGTGTGCAATATTTTCCTAGTGTAACCCGAGATAGTTTTGATTAGTGATGTTGATTGAAGTAAGTTCAATGCTTGCACACTTGAACATAGATACTATGATGCATATTGAAGACTCACCTAAGAGCACAAGTCTCTACGACATGTACGAAAGAAGTTATTACAGTATTATGAGAGACAGTGTTAAAGCCGACTAGACAGAGAAGAAGACAAAAATGCTAAAGAGTTAAGGGATTATTTTTTTTATCAAAATAATGTCTTAATAATATGAAGGGATGACATCCTAGATGTTAAACCTTGGGTAAATATGTATTTTGTTTTAAAGCTTTTGTAAAGCCGATTGTAAAAGTTATTAGTCCTAATAACTTGTATAAATATAAGGCATATGGAATATGAAGAAGAAGTTGTAATTGTAATGATATAGATGATATAAAGAACATATATGTGAAAGGTATTGATGTGAGGCTATGCAAGACAAGCAAGCAGTATAAGGTTATATACCTTGCCCTATTTTGTAATTAGTAATCATTGTACATTACTTGTATGGGCAGTGAGCTCATCTTGTAATCATATTATTTTGTACTACCAGCTCTTAGTAGGGTTGAGGCTTTTAACAAGGCCCATAGTCCCTTAATCAGAACTAAGACACTATATGTAACACCCCACTAGGGAACCCAAAATAAACTAACCTAAAACATGATAATAAGTTTGGTGAACAATTTTTTTTTCCCTAAAGTTTACAAATAAGATATACAATCACATGAAAGCATTAACCATTAACTCACATAATACACATGGTAAACACAAGTTGCAAATCTAATGGGTCCCATGACGTAGTATTACTTTCTAACATAGCTCATTTAATAACATCACAAAATATTCCATAAATTAAATACAACAATTACATCATAATGATTACATCTCATGAATAACCATAAATCCTAATAAACATACATCCACTGCACATGTCACAGGGTATGCAATAATCACTCTAACAAACAAATTACAATATCTAGATTAGGTATCACATGTGATACTCTAATACAAGATTTACATTAAACAATAAATACAAAGAACATCAATGAAGAAACAACATAAGGAATCCTATCGCAAGACACCATCAAGAATCAACACAAGGACGTCGAATGTCAAATGGTAAAGAATCACCACCACCCATCCATGTAGAACCACAAAGGTCTACCCCACCATGCTGAGGAGATAACATCGGACCCCAAATGGATAATCAAGTCAAACTAGGAAATACCACTAGGAAAGGAATCTTGATAGCTCACTAACTCAAGGTCAACATATATGGTGATAGGTATGACTCACTAATCCAGAGGCAACCAACCATGTACGATAACTAGACTACATGTAGGAAGGTGTCATCATGTACGTCTAACCCTTGAGTCTCATCCTGGTAATCTCTTTGGATCTTGGACCTCAAGTGACCATACACGGTATCCAAGACTTCTCGTAAAGACGAAGCCTATGACTATGCTAGAACACACACCTCTATAGGCGGCAAGCATCTTCTCATCCTCACCTCAATCGGTACTAGCACTCGAGCATGGGAGAGGAAACTATCTTATTAGATTCACTTTAATATCTCTTAGTGTTATATTAGGTTTTCACTTGATTAGAATAACTTACAATAAGTGATCCTGGCAGCCACTTGTGGGCCCCGACACTTATTGCAAGCCACCTCCTATCACATATCTAGGTAAACTACCCTATGCTCGTAGATATCTCCTAGATCATATCTCAAATAAAATAGATAGCCACACATCTAGAATCATTACAGAAACTAGGATTGACTACATAAACATAATCACTAAATCACATAGTACAACAAGAGCCTATAAGGTCAACGAGATTATAAACAGTACACACTCATGCCAAACATAAGAAATAGCATGAACAAATAGATAATTCCCAAGCCTCTATCTCTCCTAGGTCATCTAGTTCCCATAACACTGATAAACCCAACATCTAGGAAAAATAAAACTTTATTGTAGAAAATAGCCAATTTCAGTAGTAAATAATGCATGTACAGATGAAAAGATAAATCATACATTTACAACATTAAATAAAAGTCCAATTTGACCATAAAAATGCAACACATAATATTCCTCATACTTAAGCCAAATTGAATAAACAACCCTAATTTAATCAATTGATTAAACCTAATTAATTACCCATAAGTCATAAGGTTTAACAACATTGATTAATTCTAGTAACACAATTATTATTTTAAATAATAATTAATAACATGTTTTACCAATATTAAATAAAATTTACTAATAGAATTTATTATTATCCAATAATACTAAATTACTAATAAAAATTATAAGTAAAATTAATTCTATTTAAGAAAATAGAATTTATTATGAAAAACTCATAATCAACAAATTTACTTAAAAATTTATTATTAAATAAATTATTAAAAATCAAAGCTTCTCATAAAACAAATAAACCTCATAAATAAAATTTATTAAAACTAATTAACAAATTTATTAATAGAAAATTTAATAATAAAAAATTTATTAATAACAAATTTAATATATATAAAACAAATTTTATTTAATTTTAAAAAAAAGCAATATACAATGGGAAGGGGGTCCGAGGTCTGCACCCCATCCTACGCTGCACGTGGCAACCCCAAGCCTGCCTCATGGCATCCTAAGTACTGTCGTCGACAGTACTTAGTCTATCGTGCGACAGACTTGGTCTGTCGTGCATCAGCTAAGGTACCACCGACCATGGGGAGATGGGGGGGTGGTGCTCCCCACTCCCCAATAAACATTAATAAAAAAAAATTTATATATATTTTTAAACTTCTCAAAACTTGCCATTTTTTTTTATAATGAATTTTATTCATTTCATCATTCTTTTTTATAATGAATTTTATTCATTTCATCATTCTTTTTTATATTTGCTATTTTTTTTCAAAACCTACAAAGATATAAGACTTAAGCTAATTTTTCTTTTCTAATTTTTAGCATATACATACTTAACAATATTAGGAAAAGTATCTATGCATTTTAGAAAGAAAAAGGCACTGTTTCTGAAAATGGAAATGTACAGGCCTGATAGCACATTTCCAGAAATGGAAAATTTCCACTTTTCACACACATGGTTTTTTTCTTGCCTTTTCTTGTTTTGTTTTAACCAACTATTGTTGCAATACAAAAGCATTTCCTAATGTATTTTTTTTAAAACCTATGTTTTTTTAAAAAACTGTGGTAATAATTTTTTTGACTGTGTTTTTTTAACAAAGAATGGAATTCTTTTTCCAAAATGGTAATTTTTCACCCAAATTGAATTTTTGACATGAACCCATTTATTTAATTCAACCACACTATAGTACTAACTATATAGAGATTAATTTTTCATTTTCTATGTATTTTAGGATGAATTTTCTCTTGAAAATTCGACAGCATAACCCTACTATGCCAAGTCCAGATAAAATAATAAAATAACAAATCTATGAGGTTTCTAAAACCCAGAAATACTAACAAAGAAAAATAGTTACAATAAAGCCAATGAAATAATCCAAGCACAATGAATTTATCAAAATTTACACAAACAGAATTGAATAGAATTTCATCAAACCCTACCTCAATTCCAATGATAGAAACTGAATTGAATGCCTATAGAATGTTGAAAATTCCAATTCTATCAGATGAATACTCAGCCCTACAGATCTGAATCAACAATGTAAGCCAAGCCAATTCCAAATCCAAAGCAATCTTTCCCCAAAGCTCAAGCACACACACAAAAACTCAAGAACACAAAAATGTCTCCAAAAGCTCTCTCCAAAATTCTCCAACAACCTAATTAACTCCAAATGAATGCAAAATCCTCCTATTAGGGATTTAACTCCACCATTCATGCAAACCCTAGATGACTCATAGGACATCTATTCAAACTACCTCTCTTAATGTTGAAAGAAAATACTATTTTTTTAATTAAAAATACATATTTTTATGCACAACTCATCTTAGTATCCTAAAGACAAATTGACTCCTTTTTGAAAAATGACATATTCAAACTTAATAAAACACATGCTAATATTAAATTCCATTATTAAATAATATAATATTCCAACATCATTAAACCATGCAATCTATTAATTTAATATCTAATGGACAATATTAAATTATATTTTCATGCAATTAATTAATTAAAATCAAATATCCTAATATTTGATTTTTAATTAATTAATAATCATACAATAACATAGGAAATAAATTTAATATTATTTTCCAGTTATAATATTAAATTCCATAACCGTAGAAAATCATAAAATCATTCAGCAATAAATCAGGACCATCAAATAACATACAAACTCAAAATAGGGAACCATGAACTTTGTCACCTTGATAAATCCAGGTAGGATAGTCAATAGATACTTATCCAACAATTAGGATAAATGGGCTTAGGAAAGGGTTTTGGGTCCATCTGTTACCTCCCCTCTTTACCATTGAAATGAGTATTTATGGGCACGTTCACTCCTACCAATTCAAGGAAGAGAATGCCTTGTACCTACAACATTGTCGTCACAAATCAAAGCATGTACATACAACAAATGGAAAACAATGGTAGGGTACGATCAGTCGTGTGGATCTCAACAAAGCAAGTAACTACGCCTCCACCCTCTACCATACAGACACATAAAATAGATACATACATATCAACACCATACACATGCTAGTATGGGGTAAGTACATCATAATCCAACTAAAACATAAAACATCGCCACATGATAATATCAAAATTTAAATATGACATCGCATAATCATAATCATAATCCAGATCATCAATAGTCACTGAAATAATAAAATCTACACACAACAATGTGGCCTAAAAGAGTATGGCATCTAAAAAACTAAAAAAAAAATATGGAGGTACTACATCCACCTCCCCTTGTATCAGGCTTACTCCTAGAAGCCTACAAACAAGTAGGGATAAGATTCCTGGAATCTAGCTGCATCCTCCCAAGTAGTTGTTGTCTCATCATTTGGATCCCATTAGACCCTTACCTGGTCGATGGTTTGACTCCTGAGGATCAAATCCTGACACTGTAGGATATGTATGGGCTCCAAAGTGAACTACCCTTCCTGCACCTGCAAGGCATTCCAGTCAAGTACATGTGTAACATCATGAATATATCATCTAAGTACTGAAACATGGAATACATCATGAATGCATGATAAGCTGGGTGACAAAACAAGACGGTATGCAGCTGGACCTATCCTCTCTAAGATCTCAAAAGGACCAACAAATTGAGGAGCCAACTTCAAACCCTTTCCATAATAGATTGGACTCTTCCACGGATGTACTCTCAATAATACTCTATCCCCAACTACAAACTTCCTATCAAGTTGATGAGCATCTGCATACTTCTTTTGTCTATCCTATGCAGTAACCAAATGCTCTCGAATATGAATCACATGCTGCTCCATGTCACGAAGCATGTCTGGACCAATAAGAATACGATCCTCCAATCTGTCCCAACTCAATGGTGTATGACAAGGACATCCATACAAAGCATGGAAGGGTGACATGCCAATGGAACTATGATATCCATTATTATAAGAAAACTCCACCAGATAAAGATAATCCTCCCAGTGAGTCTGTCTGTCCATGACATACATCCTCAACATATCTTCCAGCACTCGATTAACCTGTTCTATCTAACCATTGGTCTCAGGGTGATATGTTGAACTGAAATTCAACTGAGCACCAAGATCGTGTTGCAGTGAAGTCCAAAATGCAGATGTAAAAATAGGATCTTGATCAAAGATAATCTTACATGGAACTCCATGAAGTCTCACTATATCCTACATGAAGACCCTGGCCACAGAAGTCGTTGTATAAGAAGATCTCATGGGAGAAAAGTGTGCCACCTTAGACAACCAATCAACAGTCACCATGATAGCATCATGTCTGCGAGGAGTCATAGGTAATCCAACAATGAAGTCCATAGAAATAATATCCCACTTCCAAGATGGAATGAGATTAGGCTATAAAAGCCCTGCTGGATGTTGATGATCTGCCTTGACCCTCTGACACTCTAGACATCTAGCCACAAAATCCACAATGTCATGTTTCATGCCAGGCTAATAATAAAGTTGTTGTAAGTTCACATGCATCTTCTTGACGCCAGGATGTGTTGAATAAGGTGCACGATGAGCCTATGATAAAACCAATTAATGCAAATCATCCAATGGTGGTACATATATTTGGCCCTTGTGTTGCATAAGTCGATCAGACTCCAAGAGAAATCCTGAGAACCTACCCTCCAAAGGTCTACCTGACTCAATCACTGAACTCACCTCCTGATACAAAGTATCTCTAGGAAGTGTCTCAAGAATCCTACTCCTCAAATCCATGCTAAGAGTCATAGCTAAAACAATCTTTCTCTTGCGACTCAAAGCATCTACAACCACATTTTCTTTACCCTGGATGTCTTTGATCTCAAAATCATACTCACATAGGAATTCCATCCACCTTCTCTATCTAGCATTCAGATTAGGTTGGGTAAATATGTACTGGAGACTACGGTGATCACTATGTAGCTCAAAATGGTGCCCTAATAGGAAATGTCTCCATCTAACTAAAGCATGGACTATTGCTGCCAAATCAAGATTATGTGTAGGATAGTTCAATTCATGATCCTCGAGTTTGCAAGACTCATATGAAATCACTCATCCTTCCTACATGAGGACTGCTCCAATACCCTCTGAAGATGCATCAGTGCAAACAACAAAATCTCTGGCTGGATCAGGCATTGCTAGAATAGGGGCACTAGTCAAACACCCCTTAAGCTTCTGGAAAGCTTCCTCGCACTTCTTTGTCCAAATGAATTTCTTCGCTTTCCTCTGCAATGAGGTGATAGGATGTGCAACCTTGGAGAAGTCCTTGACAAATCTGTGGTAGTATCTAGCCAAACCCATGAAACTACAGACTTCAGACACATTAGTGGGTGCTAGCCACTCCATAATTGCCTAAATCTTAGAAGGATCTACTAACATACCTTCTCCTAAAATCATGTGACAAAGATACTAAATCTCTATCTAAAATAAATCACACTTCTTTGTGTTAGCATAAAGTTTATTTTCCCTCAAACACTATAGTACCTGTCTAAGATGTCCCTCATGTTCTTCTATGGATCTAAAGTATATCAATATGTCATCCAAGACGACCAAAACAAATTGATCCAAGTACTCATGAAACAGTCCATTCATTAAGCACATGAAAACTGATGGAGCATTCGTCAAGCCAAAGGGTACTACTGTGAACTCATAATGCCCATATCGTGTACGGAATGAAGTCTTATGAATATCTACTTCATGAATCCACATCTATGATACCTTGACTTTAGATCAATTTTAGAGAACACCTTAGCTCCCTTAATCTAATCAAATAGATCATCTATGCATGACAAAGGATATCTATTTTTTATTGTTACCTTGTTCAACTATCTGTAGTCAATACACAAGCGTAAAGATCCATCCTTCTTCTCAATGAAGAGGACTGGTGCTCTCCATGGAGAAACACTAGGTCTAATGCTCCCCTTTGCCAACAACTCTTCTAGCTAAAGCTTAAGCTCACTCAACTCATGAGTAGTCATCCAGTATGGAGCTCTAGAGATAGGCTCAGCTCTTGAAACAAGCTCAATCTGAAAATTGATGTCACGCTTAGGTGGAAAACTTGGAATGTCTTTCAAAAAGACATCAAGAAATTCCTACAATACAAGATGATCTAGGGTCTTGTCTTCGCTCTCCTCCTCATCAATCTCATTCAAGGTCACCGCAAACATCTGGTAACCCTTTTTCATACAACATTTAAGTTGCATGGTGGATATCATCCAAAGAGAAATGGAATGCGGGATACCCACTATTTGACACTCCTTGCCCTCATCATCCTTGCAATTGATAGTCTTCTTCCTACAGTCGATACTAGCTCCATGAGCTCCTAGCCAATCCATACCCAAAATGACCCCATATGATCCCAAAGGAATCACACGTAGTGTAATGCCCCGCTAGGGAACCCAGGAGAACTTAACCTAAACATGCATCTAAGTTTGCAGAATAATTATTTTTTTTAAAAGTTAACATACAAGAACATCAAAGTTTTACAATGTGGAAGCAATACAATGAAATGAACAAAACACATAGGTTACAACTCTCAAGGATTAAATGACAAAGATTACATGATTATAAAATTAATTAATTAGATTAGGTATAATTACAAACTCATATATTCAACTGAATGATAAAAGAAATATCACAAAAGAGATCACATAAATACAACTGGTACCATAGGGTATCCATAAACCTACATCCACTACACATGTCATAGGGTATGTAATATAATAACAAAAATAAAGAACACAAGACATCTCTAAAGAACTGATACAAAGATGCAAGATTGCAAAGAAGAAGAAGAAGAGTACAACTCCAATAATGATGATCAAGAAGGAACAACTACTACAGGGATCAACAAGCACTGGTACATGAATGTCAGAAACTCAAATGGTAAAAGAATCACTACCACCCAACCTCGTGAACCTAAATGGTCCACTCCCACCATGCTAAGGAGATAACATCAGATTCCACTTGAATAAAAAACAAAATAGAACAAGCAAAGGAAAAGAATCCTAAAAGCTCTCTAACTCAAGGTGATAAGTAATAATGCCATGAAAGGCTCACTAATCCAGAGGCAACTGACACATGTAGGATAACTAGACTATGCATAGGAAGGTGTCATCATGTACGTCTAACCCTTGAGTTTTTTCCTAGTAATCTTGTTGGATCCTGACACCAAGTGACCTTATACGGTGTCAATGAATTCTTGTACTAACAAAACCATCGACTATGCCAACTCATCCCTTAAAAGGGGGCTAGTCATCTTCTCCATTCCCACCTTAGTCTGTACTAGCACTAAGCCAGGGCGAGGAAACCATATCTTATTAGGTTCATTTTTAAATCTCTCAATGTTATATTTAGTTATCACTTGATTAAGATACTTAACAATAAGTGATCCTGGTAGCCACTTGTGGGCCCCAACGCTTATTGCAAGCCACCTCCTACTACATATCTAGGTACACTACCCTAGGCTCACAAATATCTCAAAGATCAAACAGGTACATATCCAAGTAATCCCAAATCCAATTTCACATACAAGAACTAGAAATGATTACAAAGGCACCAAAAGGAGAATACAAAAATATCATGAGCCTATATGGTCAATCAAGGTATAATCGGATCTCAACACACACATCCAATCATATTACTGAAAAAAAAAGAACAACTGACACAATCCCCAGCCTCTATCTTTTTCTTAGGTCTTTTATCACTACCACCTGACCTCGTGAACCTAAATGGTCCACTTCCACCATGCTAAGGAGATAACATCAGATCCCACTCGAATAACAAACAAAATAGAACAAGCAAAGGAAAAGAATCCTAAAAGCTCTCTAACTCAAAGTGATAAGTAATAATGCCATGAAAGACTCACTAATCCAGAGGCAACCGACACATGTAGGATAACTAGACTATGCATAGAAAGGTGTCATCATGTACGTCTAACCCTTGAGTTTTGTCCTAGTAATCTTGTTGGATCCCGACACCAAGTGACCTTATACAGTGTCAATGACTTCTTGTACTAACAAAACCATCGACTATGCCAACTCATCCCTTAAAAGGGGGCTAGTCATCTTCTCCATTCCCACCTTAGTTTGTACTAGCACTAAGCCAGGGCAAGGAAACCATATCTTATTAGGTTCATTTTTAAATCTCTCAATGTTATATTTAGTTATCACTTGATTAAGATACTTAACAATAAGTGATCCTGGTAGCCACTTGTGGGCCTCGACGCTTATTGCAAGCCACCTCCTACTACATATCTAGGTACACTACCCTAGGTTCACAAATCTCTCAAAGATCAAACAGGTACATATCCAAGTAATCCCAAATCCAATTTCACATACAAGAACTAGAAATGATTACAAAGGCACCAAAAGTAGAATACAAAAATATCATGAGCCTATATGGTCAATCAGGGTATAATCAGATCTCAACACACACATCAAATCATATTACTGAAAAAAAAGAACAACTGACACAATCCCCGACCGATGTCTTTTTCTTAGGTCTTCTAGTGCCCCAAAACACATTAAGCAAAAGAAAACACTCCAAGCACAAAGAAGACACAATGCATCATAGTAAACTAGAATTTAATCATAAGCATACAAAATTCCATATTGAACATAGTTGAATTTAAGTACAGAATTTCATAAATATACTGAGATAAGCTAATCATAAATATTAATACGGTGCTATAATATAAGATTATTCCCTCTAGACTACCTAGAGTTCTAACAAAGTAAAAACGCCCAATTTCAGTACAAAAAGATCTACTTTACAAGTAATATTTTTCAATAATAGGTCATTCAAAATAAATCAACATATATGAGGGACGTTTGTCTTAATGTAGAACATAAATAAAGGTAATACTAATGAACTCAACTCAAGCATAAACCCATGTATAGAAATTATTAAACTAATTATGAAATCTCAACAAATAATTAATTACACCTTAATTATTAATAAATTTTCTATACATATATACAAATATAAATGCTTTAATTATATTCAATAAATGTATAATTAATAAATTTCCATAATTAACGCAATCTATAAACAAATCTCAAATTTGATAGGGAACAAAATTTAATTAAATTAATAAACAACATTTAATTTATCTTAATCAAAATACAAACTAAATTAATTTACCAATTAAAATAAATTACATATTTATTGTATTATAAATTGAGTAAATCCCAAATTAAAAAAAATTAAAAATTAAATAAAACATAAACTAATCTAAATTAAAAAAATATATAAATTAATCTAATCCCATACAAAAATAACATATATAAAAAAAAGAAAATCAAAAAGGTGGGTGGGGGACAGTGGTCCCCACTGCCCTGCCACATGAGCACATGTAACATGCAAGGTACACTGCACAGGCCCGTGCAGTGTCCTGCGCACTCATGCCAAGGCGTGAGGGGGAGGTTGGGGGGTTGGTGGCCCCCACCTCCCAATAAAGTTTAAAAACATATTTTTTTTATATATAATTTTTTTAAAACCATTTTTTTTTAATAAGATATATTTTATTAAACCAATGTAGTTTTTTTTAAAAGGAAAGCTTAATCATAAAGTTTAATAATAAAGACATGTTTTTCTTTTAAACCAAGTACATAATTTCACTTTACACAGTTTTTTTTTTTTTAATAAGTCATTTTTGAAAACGGAAATAAAAGGGCCTGCACCTTTTTTTCCAGAAAAGGAAAAAAAATAGATCTTTTTACAAGATTAACATACATATTTGTTTTATTCTTCCTCAATGCACATGCATTTTTAACTAATGTAATATTTTACTGGTGTATATTTTTTTGGACTGTGTCACTTCCCAGAAAGTAATTTTAAATTTACCAACATGCATTTTTCTACTAAAATTGGATTTTTCATCCAAATTGAAATTTCTTTCAAGAGGGATTTATTTTTTTTGCATAGCATATAGATAAACTATAGTCCAGAATTGATTTTTCATTTTATAGGAAAACTATGAACATATTTTTGATAAAAATTTTCCAGCATAACGGTACAATGCCAAATTATCATAAAAATATAAAATAACAAAACTAAGGTTTCTCTAATACCCAGAAACACAGAAGTCATACAGATCTAATGAGATAAATCCAGATCTAATCAAACATAGAATTTTACTAGATAAAGTATTAGAAGGCACACAACAAGAATTCCAAATCCTACCTTGAATCCAATGCCAGAAACTGTACTGAAACCCCTGTTGAAGATCTGAGAGTGAGATTTCTTCCAAATCCAATCCTGTCTACAGATCTAAAAACTATGATGAAAGTAGAAACCAAAACCAAATGCACAATCAAGCCCAGAACAACAAGCAACCACAACAAACCAAGAATCCTCAAAATATCAATCACACATGCTCTCCAAAAATTCTCCTCCAAAGAAACCTGTCTAATCTCCCATGAATGCAATTCCCCCTATTGGGGATTCAACTCCCCCATTCATGCAATCCTAGAAATGACTCATAAGACAACTCCTGATCAAACTCTAACTCCAAAATTGAAAGTAAATATTAATTAATTAATTAATTAAAATATATTTTAAATGCACAACACAACTTGACATTTGAAAACTAGTTGTTCACTATTTGACAACAACTCACTTTTCAATTATGCACATGATAATAATTTAAAACACATATTAAATAAAATAAAATACTTAATGCATCGTAAAATATGCAATTAATTATTTAATTTATCTAATAATACTCACAAGCATAATAAAACTCAATTATTAATAAAATGATCAATTAAATCCAAATAATCAGTTATTTGATTTTAATAAAATTTCATCAAAATAAACTTAGGACATAATCAATATTAATTTCCAAATACTCAAATAATCAACTTTAATTTAATTTCCTCAAATTTTAATCATAGGAGCATATTTAATCATAAAATTTAACTATGCACCTAACATTGATAATCACATAAAATAATCTCTATAAACATAAATCAACTATAATCAATAAATGAATAATCACATTTAAAAATCACCCACATAACTACAAATCAACTGAAGCCAAACGAGATAAAATCAAACAAAACCAAAACCAAGCAACACTAGAAAGAGATCCATGAACTTTGCAAACTTGGCAAATTCGGATAGGGTAGTCAATAGATACTTATCCAACAACTAGGATAATTGGGTTTGGGTTAGGGTTTTGGATCCATTTTATCTCCCCTCTCTTACCATTCGAGATATTGCGATAGGGCATGCTCATCCTGACAATTCAGGGAAGACGATGCCCGACACCTATGAACCTGCATACAACACCCGCATGTACAAATAGATATAAATATATAACAGATAATGGCGGGGATTGACCGATCGTGTGGATCTCACAAGCAAGTAACTACAACTCCGTCCCTCAACCACATCAAGCACTTCAAATAGAAGTATAAAAAAAACACTTCAACCATACACATGCAAGTATGGGGTCAGTACAATCAAAAGCATTGATGATTTCCTAACATATAATCTAACATCCTAAAGTAATCATAACATTAATAAAATCAGACTAGGGGTGAGGTACTACACATAGATCTACTAAGGTAGTGAATCTGCCTGAATTCAACTCACATTTAGGAACCAAAGATCTTGCTGCAACCCTAGCTCCTGAGGCTAATTCCACTTGCCAACTACTATCTTGCTTTGTAGCCACTAGCCCACAATGCTCAACTAAATGTGGAGATATGAAAGGATTAGTAGCACCAGAGCCATATAAAATAGAGATGGGTATGCCTCGAATAGTACCTATAGTCTCTACTACTGTGCCCTAATGATCTGCCTGCTGCTAATCCAATGCTGCAAACACTCTATGATCTCATCTTGCATCACCCACTGTGGGCTTAGAAGCCGCTGATCTCTGTGAAGAAAACTATGGTGGGTGTTGTGGATAATTCACAACAATGTGTCCAAACTGCTCGCAAGTGAAACAACTTGTGCTCCTGAAATTGCCTTTCCCACCGGAAGGTGCACTAGACTGCTAGAAGCTGCCTTTGATAACACTCTACTGAGCACTCTGAGCTGGCTGAGTGGTATGATTGCACTTAAAGCACTTGCCATTGTGAAAGTTCCTGGAATTAGAACCACCACTCTGAGTAGAAGGAGGTGGAGGTGACTTAACCTACTACTGGTTTTGGTTACCTCTATATAAGTTCGATGACTTCTTGAAGTTCCCACCACCATGAGACTCATTCCCTCTATATCCTAAACCTGAGGGTCCACCTGCTAAAACACCTAAATATCGACCATGGCCCGAGGCTATGTTAGCCTCTATGAGTGTAGCCTTCACAACCACTTCCCTAAGGGTCTTAGACTCAAAGAGTAAGACCTCTCCAATAATGCAGGCATTCAGCCCCCTCACAAAGTGTTGTACTAGTAAAGCTGTGTCATGTCCAAATCTAGCATACTATTTAAGCTCAAAGAATTTGCACTCATAGTCACTCACTATCACAGTCAGCTATCTCAAATTATGAAACTCATCAACCCTCTATTTCCTCCACTGACCAGATAAGAAACATTCTCAAAAATGCTCCAAGAATAACTCCCATGTGACTGTGTCCATCCAAAGCCTCAATCCTCCACCATCTAGCTACAAAATCTATGAGTTGTGTCACAACATATCTAGCTTTGGTATTGCTACTAAATGGGTGCATGGAAAAATTTCACTTCAAGGCTATCAACCATGTCTCAGCCTCAAGTCTTGTACTCTTCCCATCAAAGGGAATTGGTTGACCCCTCATCAGATCCCTCATATGGTTTGTTGCCACCACTGAAGGATCCACAGTGAATTTCCTCTTTAGAGGACTCCTGGAGCTTTCCCTCTCTCTCTCTCTCCTTCATTCCTCTAAGAATGATGTGAACCATCTTGGTGTGCTCTATCTTGATCAGGACCAAGATGAGTAAGGATTGCCTAAAGGAGCTATCTAGTATCGAGCCCATCGAAATCTCCCTAATGCTCATCTCCCTGTTCATCTCTCAACTACTAGACGTTACTAACTTTCTCAACACTGGTGGAGGGGCTAGGTTGCCTTTCTCTTCCACGTCTGCCAAACCTACCTCTACCTCAGCCTCTAGCTTCTCTACTTTCAGGCATGATTCTGGCAACATAAAGAAACTAGCAAAATCTCACAACATAGATCAAAACATAAACCAAGACAAGATGATCACAAAGCAATAGTCTGAAAACCGATATGTTATATGTCTAAGTTTTGTTTCAAGTTTAAACTATACATAGAAAACCAAATGAGCATACATACCCTGAGTTCCCAAGGTAGAAACTTGGCTCTGATACCAAATGTAATGCCCCGCCAAGGAACCCAAAAGAAACTAACCTAAAACATGATAATAAGTTTGGTGAACAATTTTTTTTTTCCTAAAGTTTACAAATAAGATAAACAATCACATGAAATCATTAACCATTAACTCACATAACACACATTGTAAACATAGGTTACAAATCTAATGGGTCCCATGACGTAGTATTACTTTCTAACATAACTCATTTAATAACATCACAAAAGATTCCATAAATTAAATACAACAATTACATCATAATAATTACATCTCATGAATAACCATGAATCCAAATAAACATACATCCACTACACATGTTGCAAGGTATGTAGTAATCACTCTAAAAAATAAATTACAATATCCAGATTAGGTATCACATGCGATACTCTAATACAACATTTACATTAAATAATAAATACAAAGAACATCAATGAAGAAAAAACATAAGGAATCCAACCGTAAGACACCATCAAGCATCGGCACAAGGACATCAAATCTTGAATGGTAAAGTATCACTACCACCCATCCATGTAGAATGACAAAGGTCTACCCCACCGTGCTGAGGAGATAACATCGGACCCCAAACGGATAATCAAGTCAAACCAAGAAATGCCACTAGGAAAGCAATCCTAATAGCTCACTAACTCAAGGTCAACATATATGGTGATAAGTATGACTCACTAATCCAGAGGCAACTGACCATGTAGGATAACCAGACTATGTGTCGGAAGGTGTCATCATGTACGTCTAACCCTTGAGTCTCATGCTGCTAATCTCTCTGGATCCTGGCACGCAAGTGACCATACATGGTATCAAAGACTTCTCATAAAGATGAAGCCTATGAGTATGCCAGAACACACACCTCTATAGGTAGCAAGCATCTTCTCATCCTCACCTTAGTCTGTACTACCACTCGAGCATGGGAGAGGAAACTATCTTATTAGATTCATTTTAATATCTCTTAGTGTTATATTAGGTTTTCACTTGATTACAATAACTTACAATAAGTGATCCTGGCAGCCACTTGTGGGCCCCAACACTTATTGAAAGCCACCTCCTATCACATATCTAGGTAAACTACCCTAGGCTTGTAGATCTCTCCTAGATCAAATCTCAGATAAAACAGATAGTCACACATCCAAAATCATCACAGAAACCAAGATTGACTACATAAACATAATCACTGAATCACATAGAACAACAAGAGCCTATAAGGTCAACGAGATTATAAACAGTACACACTCACACCAAACATAAGAAATAGCATGAACAAATAGATAATTCTCAAGCCTCTATCTCTCCTAGGTCATCTAGTTCCCATAACACTGATAAACCCAACATCTAGGAAAAATAAAACTTTATTGTAGAAAACAACCAATTTGAGTAGTAAATAATGCGTGTACAGGTGAAAAGATAAATCATAAGTTTACAACATTAAATAAAAGTCCAATTTGACAGTGAAAATGCAACACATAATATTCTTCATACTTAAGCCAAATTGAATAAACAACCCTCAATTAATCAATTGATTAAACCTAATTAATTGCCTATAAGTCATAAGGTTTAACAACATTGATTAATTCTAGTAACACAATTATTATTTTAAATAATAATTAATAACATGTTTTACCAATATTAAATAAAATTTACTAATAGAATTTATTATTATCCGACAATAATAAATTACTAATAAAAATTATAAGTAAAATTAATTCTATTTAAGAAAATAGAATTTATTATGAAAAACTCATAATCAACAAATTTACTTAAAAATTTATTATTAAATAAATTATTAAAAATCAAAGCTTCTCATAAAACAAATAACCCTCATTAATAAAATTTATTAAAACTAATTAACAAATTTACTAATAACAAATTTATTAATAGCAAATTTAATAATAACAAATTTATTAATAACAAATTTAATATAAACCAAATTTAATATATATAAAAAAAAATTATTTAATTTAAAAAAAAAGAAAGCAATATACAATGGGAAGGGGGACCGGGGTCCGCACCCTGTCCCAGGGTGCATGCGGTAGGCCCAAGCTTGCCTCACGATACCCTAAGTACTATAGTCAACAGTACTTAGTTTGTCGTGTGGTAGACTTGCTCTATCGTGCGGCAGCTAAGGTACCGTCGGCCATGGGGAGATGCGGGGGTGGTGGTCCCCACTCCCCAATAAACATTAATAAAAAAAAATTTATATATATTTTTAAACTTCTCAAAACTTGCCATGTTTTTTATAATGAATTTTATTCATTTCATCATTTTTTTGATATTTGGTATTTTTTTTTAAAAACGTACAAAGATATAAGACTTAAGCTAATTTTTCTTTTCTAATTTTTAGCATATACATACTTAACTATATTAGGAAAAGTATCTATGCATTTTAAAAAGAAAAAGGCATTGTTTCTAAAAATGGAAATGTACAAGCCTGATAGCACATTTTGAGAAATGGAAAATTTCCACTTTTCACACATGGTTTTTTTTTTTTGTCTTTTCTTGTTTTGTTTTAACCAACTATTGTTGCAATACAAAAGCATTTCCTAATGTATTTTTTTTAAAACTGTGGTAATAATTTTTTTGACTGTGTTTTTTTAACAAAGAATGGAATTCTTTTTCCAGAATGGTAATTTTTCACCCAAATTGAATTTTTGACATCAACCCATTTATTTAATTCAGCCACACTATAGTACTAACTATATAGAGATTAATTTTTTATTTTCTATGTGTTCTAGGATGAATTTTGTCCCAAAAATTTGACAGCATAACCGTACTATGCCAAGTCCAAATAAAATAATAAAATAACAAATCTATGAGTTTTCTAAAACCCAGAAATACTAACAAAGAAAAATAGATACAATAAAGCTAATGAAATAATCCAGGCACAATGAATTTATCAAAATTTACACAAACATAATTGAATAGAATTTCATCAAACCCTACCTCAATTCCAATGATAGAAACTAAATTGAATGCCTATAGAACGTTGAAACTTCCAATTCTGTTAGATGAATACTTAGCCCTCCAGATCTGAATCAACAATGCAAGTCAAGCCAATTCCAAATGCAAAGCAATCTTTCCCCAAAGCTCAAGCACACACAAAAACTCAAGAACTCCAAAAGATCTCTTCAAAAATCTCCAACAACCTAATTAACTCCAAATGAATGCAAAATCCCCCTATTAGGGATTCAACTCCACCATTCATGCAAACCTTAGATGACTCATAGGACATCTCCTATTCAAACTACCTCTCTTAATGTTGAAAGAAAATACTATTTTTTTAATTAAAAATACATATTTTTATGCACAACTCATCTTAGTCTCCTAAAGACAAATTTACTCCTTTTTGAAAAATGACATATTCAAACTTAATAAAACACATGCTAATATTAAAATCTATTATTAAATAATTTAATATTCCAACATCATTAAATCATGCAATCTATTAATTTAATATCTAATCGACAATAGTAAATTATATTTTCACGCAATTAATTAATTAAAACCAAATATCGTAATATTTGATTTTTAATTAATTAATAATCATTCAATAACATAGGAAATAAATTTAATATTATTTTCTAGTTATAATATTAAATTTCATAACCACAAAAAATTATAAAATCAATCAGCAATAAATCAGGACCATCAAATAACATACAAACTCAAAATAAGGAACCACGAACTTTATCACCTTGACAAATCTAGGTAGGATAGTCAATAGATACTTATCCAACAATTAGGATAAATGGGCTTAGGAAAGGGTTTTGGGTCCATCTGTTACCTCCCCTCTTTACCATTGAGATGAGTATTTATGGGCACGCTCACTCCTGCCAATTTAGGGAAGACAATGCCCTGTACCTGGAAACCTGCATCACAAATCAAAGCATGTACATACAAAAAATCAAAAACAATGGTAGGGTACGGTCAGTCATGTGGATCTCAATAAAGAAAGTAACTATGCCTCCGCCCTCTACCATATAGACACATAAAATAGATACATACATATGAACACCATATACATGTTAGTATGGGGTAAGTACATCATAATCCAACTGAAACATAAAACATCACCACATGATAATATCAACATCTAAATATGACATCACATAATCATAATTATAATCCAGATCATCAATAGTCACTAAAATAATAAAATCTGCACACAACAATGTGGCCTAAAAGAGTATGGCATCTGAAAAACTGAAAACAAAATATATCCTTAACAAGATACTTTTGATTAGTGGATTTTTGTGGGTACCATCCCCACCATAGTTTTCCCTTGGCCAAGGTTTCCTCGATAACAAATAATGTGTTATGAGTTCTTTTTCTTTGATGTTATGCATGTTCTTTAGTTTACTATGTTATGCATGTATCAAGATAATCTGTTATATCTGTATTCCCTATTTCTAACAATTGGTATTAGAGCTTAGTTACTCAAAAAAGAATCATTCATAAAAAGCCTAGCAACTTGAGTAAGATGTCTATGGATATGGATCCATTATAGAAGAATCTTGAAGAAGCTCTTGAACATATTAATATACTCACTAAATAAAGAGATACTCTGAAAGGAAAATATGATGATGCAAAGAATCTCATTGAAAAGCTAAAAAATAGGATGGAAGAACTTAAAATAGAAAATGAATCTATAATCCAAATTGAAGATTGTGATAATAATATAGAAAAATAAAATGAGATCCTTAAGCATGAATTAAAGATAGTGAATCTAAATTTGATTTTGAAAGATGGAAATAGAAAGAATGAAGTAAATCTGAAATCTAAGATTGAAAATCTGAAATCTGAGAATGAAGATTTGAAATCTAAACTTTGTAAAGTGACATCTGAACTTGATAAAATCAAATTGCAGTATGCTAAATTTGAAAAGTACAATACAATTGTGAAAGGTGAATTGACTCAGTCTAAGAAATAGTTTGAGAAGCTATATTCTAATAGTGAGAAGATTGATGAACAAATGTCTTATCAAAATCCATTCTATGATAAAACTGGTCTTGGATTTAACTCATCTAAGGTAATTGAAGAAAGAAAGGAACTAGATCTGAAAGTTTCTGAAAACATAGAAGAAAAGAAATCTAATGAAGCTAACAAATTTGAAGATACACCTAAAGAGGAAGAAGCACCTAAGAAAGAAGAATCACCTAAAGGTATGCAGAGAGAATTTAAAGGTAGATGTTTTGCATGTAACACTTTTGGTCATATGAAGAAAGACTGTACAGGTAAGCAATTTAAACCTCTTAATGGTTATTTTTATAATTTTCATGGTTTTGGACATAGATCTATTGAATGTAGTAAGCCTAAATTTAATGAGAATAATAATAGTGGTAGAATGTTTAGCGATACTAACCATGTAGATAAGAAACCTAATGAAGATATGACCAGAAGAAATGTAGTATGTTATAGATGCTACAAGGTTGGACACATTGCGAGGAATTGCATATCAAAAATCAACTAGACTGGACTGAGATATGGAAACAATGGAGTAATTTGTCAAATATGCAACAAATTTGGTCATACAACAAGGTTTTGCAGAATGAACAACATGACAAACTCTAATCCTAGAAGTCATGCAAGGAGAAATGAGAATGCAAGCAACAGTCAAGGAGGTTGCTGTAGTAATTCAGAAGAAGTAAAGTTTATTAAAGCCACAGATCAAGGAGACACATTCAGCACTAAAGGTAATCAGAAAGGTGAAGTGTCTAATGGTAAGAGTGAATCTCTTCCTAACCCATCTCAAAGTACTTAATTCATGAAAAATGTAGTAGAATAGGAGCTTAGGATAGTGTAGAAGTTATTATAGGATGAATTGAGTCTTACATAATTAATGCAATGTATATTATGATGTAATGATGCTATGGTTAAGAGCGCATAAGCTAATATTATGTTATGCAAGATCACAAGAAGCTTTAATTTTTGCAGGTAAGCAGGAACAACTTTTTGGAAAGAAGCGGCAAAAGCATTGAATGTGATGTCAGAATCTTATGGGATCGAAAGGTTAAAAGCTTATGATCAGTATTGTTTGATCACTAAAGAGAATACAAGTGTTAAGGAGATCAAATAAGTAGTGATTAAGAGAAGTTTGCAAGGATTTGGTGAAGGAATTTTGTGTTGGATCTACGCAAAGCCCTAAATCATGGAATTAAGGTATTTCACTAAGCAAATCTATCAATCAGTTAGAGAATTTACAAAAGTCATGGATGTTTCATCAGTTCACAGTATAAGAGATAAAATCAAACCTAAGACTAAAAGGGAACTAGTAGAACCCTTAGAGGAAGACCCTAAATTAGCATTATCATCTGTACCAGATAGAGTCTTACATTTAGAGAATGTTAGAAGCTATTTGGTATGTAAAATTGAAACCCTCAGTGATAGTGATTTTACTAAAGGGTATGAGAAGCTTTACCATCAGTATGTCATTGAGAGTAGGGTTTGAACATTTGAAGGATAATGAAATCATAAAGTATTCACTACGTATGAATTTGATGATGAAGAATGCACTAATATAATTCTGAGCAGAATACATAATGGAAAGTTTTGGTTAGATGACAGAGTGATAGATATCACAAAAAACCTAATTCATGAAGTAACTAGTTTATCTAAATCTAGAGTCATGCCATTCAATAAAAGGAATGTGAAGAAAACTGTATTGGACAACACTAAATCATCTTACAATGGCAGAGGTATAGTGATTAGCAAGACACAACATGGTGATGTTAAGTATTTATGCAAGATCCTAACAGCTAAATTTTGTTCTAATTCAAGAGAAGATGACATGGTAGTTGGAATGATTCATGTAGCCTATTTGATGTGTGTTGATAAAGTGCCAGTAGATATGTCTAAAATTTTGAGAATTCATTTTCTTGAGAACCCAGAAAATATTAAGAAGACTAAGAATTCCCAGTTTAGATTCTCATCATTTATTACATATATGTTTTTCCATTTGATAAGAAGATTTCCATTTACAATTGGAGATGATTGGAATGATGGAAAGACCACAATGGAAAGAATCAAAAAATTATATATGAGACACCTTATAGACAAGGTCAATGAGAATGTAGTTTTAGTGATCAAAACATTTCAGAACTTGAGGAAGAACAAATCAAGAATCCCTTAGTAAATTGTTGAAAAGTATAAAAATGAGATATGTTTTATGGTTGATACTAAATTTACATTCATTGAAGCAGTTGGAACCTAGAGTAGAGTTCATAGACCCTCTTGGCTATGAAATTTCTGAAGTTGAAGCAGAAGAATATGTAAATAGATTGCTTAAGAGAAAGTTGGATGTACATAGTAACATATTTGGAACTTTTGAGGAGAACTTCAACTCTACAAAGTCTATTCATGAAGAAAAATAGTCAAAGAAGAGAGTAGAAAGTACAATTAAGAAAATTCTAAAGGACAAAGGAATGACAGAACAAGAATTTATGATTGCAAAGAAGATAGCAGTATCTATTAGAGACATTGGACAAAAGGAAGTTTTGTCTGTTCCACCCCTATCAATAGTTGAAATTGGAAATTTGCAGCATGTGGTGAAAGTAGAGAAAGAAGAATAGGAAATAAGGAAGTCTACAAGATCATCCTCAACTCCACTAGGGAAAGAGTGAAAGAAATAGCTACTGGACTAGGTAAGAGATTGAAAACTAGAGTTGCCCTAGTACAGAGGAAAATAGAAGAGATAAAAGATGATGAAGATACTCAAGTGAAAAAGAAGACATGGAAACCTAAAATTGAGAAGGTAAATGAACAAATCATTCATGATGGAGATTTTTCTAAGATGAACAAGTATTATGATCTCTATAACTATTTAGAGAGATTAAACTTAGAGAATGCAGTTGTGAGACATATGATCCTAGCAAATAAGAAGTTTGATACAATCCAAGGTAAGATACCTAATGATTTATTTGAGAAGCTAGTTAATAGGAAAAAGAGAGCAATTGAAGAAGATAACAAAATCAGAGAAAATTTTGTGAGGAAACTATGTGATTTTAGAGATGAAGATCATTTTAAAGAAATTACGATAGAACTTGGTACTCATCTAAGAACAAAAAGAAGAACCATTCAGATAATGGGAGGTAAGTATGAAGAGATAAACAAAGAAACTGAGCAAGCAATAGTAAAGGTAATGACAACAAGTGTAGTAAAAAAATAGGCTAAGGAAGCTGAGCATCAAAAGAGTCCCTCTCCACCATCAATTAACATTGAAGATGAATCAATGCATGTGGAAGGAACTAAGATCACATTGGACAATGATTATAATCCTTTTAGCAACCTAGAGAACATTGTTGACAATTCAGCTCTAGAAGAACATGATAGATCAATTGAAGAAGGAAAGAAAGAAGTAAGGAAGGAAGAAGAAAAGAAAATAGAAAATCAAGCAAGTATAGAGATTCAAGGATAAAAAGAAGCCCCTAGAAAAGAGGAAATCAGTCCTACACCTAAGAAAGCAACAAAGAAACCACAGATTGAATCGATTTTTGAAATTTTTGGTAAAGAAGTTGATGATGATGATCAAATGGATTTGATCACATATGTAAACAAGATAATTGGTAAGAACACGGAGGTAAAAATCCTGGAAGGATCATTGCTAGAAATTCAAGGGAAGTTACAAAGTGTTGTAGCTAACTAGATAGCAGAGGAAGATCCACTAGAAAGAGCTAGAGAAGTTATGAAAGCATTTGATAATGAGTTCACTAACTTATCAGATGTAACTACAATGAAGGTACAAATAGCCTATGAGACCAAAATATTTCATGATATAAGTCATAATATCAGAAATGATATTAACAATCTGGATGTATGTATAAAAGATCTTAGAAGGAATTTTGACACAAGTAAAAGTTTGTACATTCAGTGTACAAAATTTGAAAATCATGTTTCAGAAGTGTTTGAGAAGATTAAGGCTAAAGAAGTATAAATTCAGTCAGATGTAAATCTTTAAGCCAGCTCTAATATGAAAATATTTGATGTTGAGAAAAGAATCGGTAAAATGTATGATGACATAAGGATTCTTCATGATGAAAAAGACAAGAAATTAAGAAGATTCACTCTTCTTAGAGAGCACATTTCAGTAAAGATTGGCATAGTTGAAGGACAATTGGAAGAATGTCTTTCATCCAAGACATCTTATGAGAAGTTCAACTTTGCAAACCTTCATGCATCTGAGATCACATCTTATGGTCTATGTGCACTCCTCAGTGTTTCAGACACAGTAAAGAAGGCATGGGAGAAGAAGATAGAGAACATTAAAGTGAACTTTACAGATTGTGTTGCAAGCCTACCAACTTTGCAATTTTGAATCAAGGTAAACACTTTTTTTGAGATCATAGTTTTTGAAACCTTTTGTCATCATTGTCAAAGGGGGAGTGATATGATAGAAAAAAATTGATATTTTTTAAGGAAGTATATTTCAAGGGGGAGTATAGAATTTAGATAAGATATATGGAGTTATAAGGATAGAAAAGATATATTTTTATTATGGCCACTATTTTGAGTTTTGAAGTTTTGAGACTTAGCCAATTTTCTCATATGTTTCCACCAATGAAAAAGGGGGAGATTGTTGGAAATTTGGCTGAGTTAGATATCTAGATGTTGTCATTATGGAAACATATGATCTACATGAAGACTTCTTATGACAGAGAGAAAGTATGACAGAGAGCAAGTATGACAGAGTGCAGAGAAAAATTGTCTAAGTGGGTGTAGTATTTTCCTAGTGTAACCCAAGAAAATTTTGATTGGTGATATAAATTGAAGTAAGTTTAGTGCTTTCACACTTGAACATAGATTCTATGATTCATGTTGAAGACTCACCTGAGAGCGCAAGTTTGTACAACATGTAAGGAAGAAGTTATTAGAGTATTACTAGAGACAGTGTTAAAGCTGACTGGACAGAGAGGAAGACATAAATGGTAAAGAGTTAAGGGATTATTATTTTTATCAAAATAATGTCTTAATAATATAAAGGGAAGACATCCTAGATGTTAACCCTTGGGTAAATATGTATTTTGTGTAAAGTTTTGTTAAAGCTGACTATAAGAGGTTTTATTCCTAATAACTTGTATAAATGTAAGGCATATGGAATGCGAAGAAGTTGTAATTATAATGATATAGATGATATAGCGAACATATATGCAAAAGTTATTGATTTGAAGTTGTGAAAGAAAAGAAAGAAGTATAAGGTTATGTACCTTGCCCTATTTTGTAATCAGTAATCATTATACATTATTTGTTTGGGTAGTGGGCTCATCTTGTAATCATACTATTTTGTACTACCAACTCTTAGGAGGGTTGAGGCTTCTAAGAAGGCCTATAGTCCCTTAATTAGGACTAAGACACTATATATATGTAACAAGCTCCTAACAGGGTCAACATCCTTAACATGATACTTTTGATTAGTGGATCTTTGTGGGTACCATCCCCACCGGGGTTTTCCCTAGGCCAGGGTTTCCTTGAGAACAAATAATGCGGTATGAGTTCTTATCCTTTAATGTTATGCATGTTCTTTAGTTTAATATGTTATGCATGTATCAAGATAATCTATTATATCCATTATTGGGTGAAAGTAAAAGTTTTTGGAATACTGATTCACCCCCCCCCCCCTCTCTCAGTATTCCCTATTTCTAACAATTTTTGTAACTTGTTGGGAAGTTTGGGATTTATAATCCAGAAAGAAGGTTATGGATTTATACCTATATTGATGAGATCGACTAATGAATTAAAGTAGATGGAGGATCAGTAACCTAAAATCTATTCAAGATTGACCAAAAATAGTCTTCTTTCCAAAAGCACAGTGGAAGAATCAGTTGGATAGTAGTGGATGAACTTCAAGGGATGAGTTCATACAAGGATTATGAAGAAGGAATTGGATCACTAGCTTCATAGAGAAGTCTAGAGTAGTGGGAGGTAATTGACAGTAATCCCTCATTGAATAGGGTCTAAGAATTCCCTAACTAGGTTAGGAGAAAGACTTGGATCAAGTCCTAGGTGAATTAGGACAAGTGTAGAGGCCTCCCTATCAAGGTGTGTGCAAAGTGTGAAGATCCTCATAAGGAGGATATGATAATTTCCTTATTTTAAAGGAATTAAAAATTGTGACATCACCTCCCACTTGGAGGAGAGGACAAAATACATGTAGGGATTTCATAGGAATATCCTAATTGTTAGGAATAGTCCCAAGAGATAACTGAGAGGAGGGGGGGGGTGAATCAATTATCTAAAAGATTCAATTCTTTATCAAATTAAGTATACTTAAACATTAAGCATAAACACAATGAAAGAACACATGAACAAAACACCAATATTTTGGTTACGGGGAAACCCAAATAGGTAAAAATTCTAATGAGAATTGACACCCACTAATATTCTGCACTAGAGTATTATGATCCTTGTTAGAAGATCCTTAACCCTGTTAGGATTTTCTTTACAATATATTTAGTATAGTAGACCTAGTCAAGGGTCAGACCCTATTAGGATTTTTTTACAATTGTTTGTATTAGGGGAGAGGACACACTGTCCGAGAGCTCACTGCTTAAAGGGGCGAAGGCTACAACCTTTTGAGTAACAGATACACACTATATCTTGATCTTGGTGAACTGCACTTTGACCTGCTATTTATATGAGTTCCAATGAATAGCACAAGTACTTTACTTGGTCACATAGACCTTCTTCTAATGGCTCAACACTACACACACTCTACTCTACTCTACTTAATCAACCATGAAACACACTTCAGCAATCACAAATGACTGCATATAGATATCTTTCCTCTAAATGATATATTCAAGTTGGCCTATTAGAACCACCTTGAAATCATATTAGAGAAACCACAACAAACTCTAGTAAAAATTATGTCATCTCTACTATGCACACAACACATTTTGGGACCTGTCCAATAAGATAATTATAGACACACACTACACACTATCATCTCTACCAAAACAACTTGATCTTTCTCTGTAATTTGAATTAACTCATGCACTCATAATCGAACATCAATAGCTCTCCTCTAAGATTAAATCAAATGGTGCATACCCACAAGATAGGCACAACTACATAACCAATAAAATCTTTGTCAGCTCTTCTGAATAAATACATGAAACTGCTACTAGCGAATAGTGATTGCATAACTTCACTTCTACTCATCAACAGACTATGCGTCCATAACTAAAACATCACTAACATGTCTTCAACATATATCCAAGTGCACAAGGATCCATGATAACTTTATGGACAACCAAACACAAAACACTGCTTGTTAATCTGTCAGGAACACTACTAACACTAGTTGCTATATAACTATCTGTACTAATAGTTAACCTCTGCACCCATGATATCATGTTGATATCATGTCCATGCTACATATGCTAAAATCTTACTTCATAAGACTTCCACAAATGCTAATTTCCATATGTTGTCATCAATGATAAACATACAGTCAGTACTTGCCTGCTGGCAAATCTCCAACAATCTCCCCCTTTGGCATTGATGGCAACATGTGGAATGAAAAACCACCACCAACCCAAATAAACATTCTTTTATAGCATTCTCCATTTCCTCAACTGTACTGCTATCATAACTGAATACTACTCCCCCTTAGTATATTACTCCTCTTTTACTTCTATTTTTCATTACTCTATATATTACTCCCCCTTTGACATCAATGGAAAAGGGTGTTACCCATTTTAAGCACCAGTGCTACTCCTGAGATAGAGTAGTCAACCTTCCATCAGTCCCTGAGGACTGATGCCTTTCCTTCCTTCTTCTAAGTAGAATCAAGGAAGGGAATTAGTCCCAATTTCTCCCTGAGATACTCAAAAGTATCCTTAGGTAAGGGCTTTGTGAGTATATCTGACAACTGATCTTTAGTACTCACATAGTCCAACTTGACTTCTTTCTCTACCACTTTTTCTCTTAGGAAGTGATACTTGATCTCAATGTGCTTTTTCTTTGTATGCATCACAGGGTTCTTTGACATATTGATAGTACTAGTGTTATCAAAGTGAATAACAATAGGATAATCAATCTGGATTCCAAAATCCTTTATCATATGCTTGATCCAAACAATTATAGAACAATTCAAGGATACTACAACATACTCCACTTCTGCTGTTAACTAAGAATTACAATTTTTCTTCTTGCTTGTCCAAGTGACAAGTCTATCACCAAGAAACACTACTCCACCTGAGGTACTATTTCTATCATCAACACATCCTTCCTGATCTACATTAGTGTACACATGAAGCTCAACATTTTCTGAATTAGGATACCATAGACCATAATCTATAGTGCCTTGCAATTATCTGAATATTCTCTTTACTGCCATGAGGCGACTTTGTTTGGGTTCTGCTGCACATCTTCCAACTATGCCAACTACATTTCAAATATCAAGTCTAGTCTAAGTAAGATATATGAGTTTACCAATCATAGACTTATACAATGTTATATCTACTTCTGGTGAGTCATCTTCTTTTTTAAGCTTGCATCCAGTGATCATAGGGGTTCCTACTAGCTTACAATCATCCATCTTGAATTTCTTTAGTATCTCTTTCACTTATTTTGACTAATTAATAAAAATTCCTTTTTCTATCTGCTGGACATTTAGTCCCAAAAAGTATTTGATAGGACCAATCATACTCACCTCAAATTCACTCTACATTTCTTTGGCAAATTCTGCACTTAGTTTGTCATTACCTCCAAAGATAATGTCATCAACAAATATTGCTACAAGTAGTAAACCTTTAGATGTCTCTCTAATGAATAGATTACAATATGTTGCTCCCTTCTTGAATCCAATCTTTGTTAAATTTCCATCTAGTATTTCATACCATGCTCTAGGGGCTTTCTTAAGTCCATAGAGGGCCTTCTTCAATCTGCATACCATACCAGGTCTGTCTGATAAGGTGAATTCTTCTGGTTGCTCAATGTGTACTTCTTCTTTCAAATCACCATTCAGGAATGCTGAATTGACATCCATCTGATATACTTTGAATTTTTTTACTGTAGCATAAGCTAGAAATGCTTAACAGCTTCTAATCTACTCATGGGTGCAAATGTGTCTAAATAATCAATGCCTTCTCTTTTCACATATCCTTTACATACTAACCTTGCTTTGTTTCTTACTACTGTACCATCTTCATTCATCTTATTTTTGAATATCCACTTTGTTCCAATCACATTCTTATCACTAGGTCTTGGGACCAGTTCCCAAGTGTCATTCTTAATAATCTGATCAAGTTCTTCTTTCATAGCATCATGCCAATCTAAATCATTACATGCATCTTCAACACTTAAGGGTTCAATCTGAGATAGTAAATATACCACTTCACTACTAGCTTAGTTCTTTGCTTGGGACCTTTTTAAGACTGTGCCGCTCTAATCTCCAATGATGTATGTCTTGGAATGATTTCTTAATGTAAACTTTGGAACATTAGGTGATGATAACTTATCAGCCTTGGGAGTCTCTTCTTCACTTGTGTTAGGGTCATTGAATAGCACATCAATACTGTCAAACATTTCTTCAATAACTATCTCACTAGTGGAGGGTCTAGGTTCTTCTTCAATCATGGGTGATTAATCATGATATCTTTCTTGAATCATAAACTTTTCATCAATCTTTACATGAGCACTTTCAATGATCTTTTTCAATCTTAAATTGAAACATCTATAAGCTTTACTTTTAGCAGAGTAACCAAGAAAAATACATTCATCACTTCTTTCATCAAACTTTCCTATTTCTTCATCCCTCTTGATGCAGCACTTGCTTCCAAAGATTTTGAAGTATTTTACTATGGGAACATTACCAAACCATAGCTCATAAGGTGTTTTTTCAATGCCTAGCCTTAATTGAATTCTATTGATGGTATAAACTATTGTAATAACTGCATCTCTCCAATAGGTGTGTGCAACTTTTACTTCTATCATGATGGTGCACGCTATATCAAGGATAATCCTATTCCTTCTCTATACAATTACATTCTACTGAGGGGTTCTAGGTACTCGTAACTATCTCTTTATTCCATGTTCTTCATAGTACTTGTAGAATCTGTCAAAGGTGAATTCTCCTCCTCTATCTGATATCTAACATTTTATATTTAGTCCAGATTCATTCTCAACCTTAGCTTTGAATATTTTGAATTTCTAAAATGCTTCTAACTTGTCTTTCAAGAATGTAACCCACATCATTCTAGTATAATCATCAACAAACAAAATGAAATACCTTTCACCATAGTATGATCTTGTTTGAGTTGGACCACATAGATTTGTATGAATCAGATCCAACTTGTTCTCTTCTGAATTCTGCTTGCTCATGAATGAATTTCTCACATGCTTTCCCATTACATATTCCTTGCATATAGTATCAACTAGCTTTTCTATGCTATGTAGATCTCTTACTTCCTTTACATCACTTATCTTCACTATGTTATCAAAATTGATATGACATAGTCTTTTATGCCACAACCAACTGTCATCAACTTTAGCAACAAAACAACTTGCTTCTGAATTGAGTTGAAAAACATTACCTCTTATCTTTGAGCCTGATGTAATCATAACACCATCTTTGTTGTTAATGATGCATTTTTCATCTTTGAACTCCAGTTGATAGTCTTTTCCAAGTAACTATCCAACAATGAGACGGTTATGTTTCAAACCATCAACATAAAGAACATCATCAGTACTATTATTTCCATCCAAAGTGATGGCTCCTCTACCAACTATTGGTTTAGGAGTGTTGTCTCCAAATCTAACCATAACACCATTGTATTTGTCCAAATGAACAAACTTGTCTTTATCACCTATCATGTGATGTGAACAACCACTATCTATGATCCATTTTGTCCTTATGTCAGCTTGTGAAATCAATGCTAGCTCTTGATTTCCTTTCTTATCTTCATGAACTATCTTATTATTCATTTTGTCTATAATAGAAATGAATCCTATTTCTTCTTTACCAGATTCTTCATCTGATACTCCATCTCCAGCATAGTAGCATTCCTTAGAATACTTAGGCTTGTAATCCTTTTTGAACTTTTTAGCTCTAGTAGGACACTTAGATGCAAAGTAACTGATCTTATTACATGAAAAGCACTTAAATGGTAATTGACCTTCATATTCTCCTTTTCCTTTCTTTTCTATTTTGGCAATCATGGCAATGAAATCCTCTAGAGTTTTCTCTTCATCATCATAATCAAAATTACCAGAAGTGTTTGTAGATTTCTTACCATGATTTGTTTCTTTGAAGGACATTTCACTCTTCGGTTCTATCTTCAATCTTGAAATCTCAAAAGCTAAGAGTTTTCTAATCAAAGTCTCTCTCTTGAAATTAGATGTAAGTTGCATGGTCTCATCAATAATGTTGATCTTTCTTTCATATTCAGGTTTGAGAGTAGTCATTAACTTGTCCATAATGTCCTCCTCTGAAATCTCTCCACCATTGTTTCTGATTCTAGCAACTACTTCTGTTGGTTCCTGGATAGGATTTTACACTCCATGAGATACCAATATACTTATGATGGATGTTGAGGATCGGTTAGTTCCAAATGTGCGCAATGTATAAGCAATTGGTCTAACTATAGGGATAAGACTACCCTCCTCTACTTTTGGCTCTGCAAAACCAAGGTGGGTGCACCTAATCCAATAGTATTAACTCCGACTGATAGTTCTAACTCTGCCCCTTATTTCTTTATTGGATCCCTTTCAAGAGATGAATACAGTGAGAGAATACTAAACAAGAACCTATTGTTCATTGATCCTCCATCACTAGGTAGGACAATACATAAGTGTAAATAAAATTAAAAGATTGGTAATGATTTGAATGATTTGGGATTACAAGGCTTGAATCACTCTTCTCAACACAAAGATAGGAGAATATAGGCCAGTGCCTTATCCATTGGGAAAAATATTAAGGGAAAGGATGAATACAATGGTGTCAAAAATTGGTCTTTAGACATAAAAACAAAAACCTCAACTCTTTCCTACTTATCATAAAGCCTTCAAATAAACTCCAAGAACACATATTCCACTTTGAGCAAAATTTAATCTAACTCTAGGTTGGAACTCAAAGCACTAATACATTCATATAAACCTTATGCAAAGATCTAAAGATTCAAAGAATAGAGCAAAGGAGAGCAAAGATCTGAGGTTTGTATTAAGTATAACCTTTCACCATGTGCATATAGTATCCAGAATAGTAAGCTTGAAAGATAAGAACATCAATTTGTACTTCTTCTCTATTGTTTGATAAAATGATATCAAAAATTACAATCCTTGACTGAAAGCTAGGGTTTTAGAAATTTCTATCTTTTTAACACCTAAACTCCAATCCTTTAGAATGATCATGAAAAATCCCTTTACACCAAGAGATGCAACAAGCAACCAATCATTCTAGGGCTATAAAAAAATTAACCCTAAAAACCTTTACAACAACCCCAAAGGGTTTGCAATAACTGCACTACTGAAATAGATGAGATATTTGCAATTCAGTCGACATGCTTTATGTTTTCAATGCTATCCTTGGCTCCTTTTCAACAAATCTAATTTTATTATCTCACTGTCAAACTATAATGAATGCACTTCTACAAAAATTCAACCCTGATATTCATTTGGCTCAGCACATAGGAAACAAAATTGGATTTTAGCTATAATTTATACCTTCTATATCCTTTCCCAACTGCAATTTGTACTGAAGAATTCAATTCCTGGCCACCACATCGCTTTACATGACTCACTGGTTCAAAAACCCTAGCAAAACCCTGTAGGATATTTGAATATGAAAAAAAAAGTTACCGGCTCAACTTTAAAATGTGATCATTGATCTATTTTATTCTTGACAGATCAGGCGGCTCGTAGAATCCCACAACAGTCAACAAAAATCTTTAAAAATCACTTTCCACATCACTAAAACTCTTGACCAATGAAAACTGAGCATGTCGATGATGAATCAGCACTTTGGACCCACTCCATATAAGCCTTAGATCGAACGATTGGCTCATAATATCATAGCCCTAACAGACTCCATGAGATCATACCCCATCCATTAGATCTTCCACACTAGCATTATTTAGAATCTCTTAGGCCCACTAACATGTCTGCATTTCTTTCCAGCTTAGCCAATCACAACACGACACCTCAGCTATGAATCACCAAATGGTCCCACTATTCTCAGCTAATCCTTAACCCTTTAACCCATTTGGTGAATCTGCAACCAAAGACAATTGCATTTTTGGTGATAAATTTAGGCCATCACTAATTTATTTTGAGATTCAACGAATAGACATTCATGTATCCGCTAAAAGATTTAGAACTTCACCAGGTTACTTTGCGAATGACTGAACATAGAGGAAACTTTATCGGCCCACTAAATGTTTTGTCTGAGCCACCAAAAATCTTTGATAACCCTGGGCCCACCTGCAAATTGCCACATGTCATCATACCATTCATCACCTCTGCCCAATGACCTCTGACACAGGACCCACTCTTCCCTTGGCATCTAATCGGATGATGGGCATAAGATCACATGGGGGAAGAATATTCCATGTGATCATACATCGATTTTCAATCAAAAATCTATGACATAGGCCCCACTAAGAAGCTCCACCTCATTATCATGTGGACCAATTAAAAACCACCAACTGTGCACACCTGGCAGTGGACCCACTGAAAGAAAAGATTAGGTCACAAAAAGAATCAATGGTTGTCTTATAATCTCATGCATCTGACACATCACTTGTGAAGACACACCCACTATTGATCTCTATAGATTTCAAAGCCTTCTGACATGCCGACAAATAGGACCCACTACCCTTGCCAAATCACCAATAGGTGGACCAATCACAGATTTCCAACTGTGCAAATCTGTCAGACGGTCCCACGTCTTTGAAACGTCATGTCATTAGGAAAGATCAATGGCCAGTGTAAGATCACAAGCCTTTGACACATCACTTGTGAAGATACACCAATTGTTAGATGCAGATGTTGTCAGAGTCAGGCCCAGGAAAGAAAAAAAGGGGAAACATTAGGAAAAATTAAAGCGCTAGACTTTAGGAAAAATCACACTAACGGACTTAAGAAAAATAAAGCTAGGCACTCAGAGACTTATGGAAAAAGAAGACTGTCGGGTGAAAATATTTAACACACATGCCTTATAAAGTTTTTAATTGGCCCAAAAAGTAACGCTTAATTAGAATAGGGCTAGGGGACACTTAGGGTTTTCCTTGCAAATGGCTAGGTTTTTTTGAATTTTGCCTAGGGTTTCGCCAGGAAAATGGGAAAAATAACTGCAAAGGCATGAAAATTTTCTTGTGCTAATAGTGGCTCATGCTCGGGGATGTGTATCTCCTATAGATACAATGAGAAACTAGAATCTCCTAGTAAAGCAAACCAGAACCAAAAATTTTGAGCCAAAAATAGGGAACTGCACACAAAAACTTAAATAAAAACTGTGTAGAAACTACCAAAACCTTTTAGGAGAAATAGAATTTCAAACATTGACTATGGACAGGAAACTCCAAGAGCTCTCCTATCAAATTCTTCAAAATGTAAGAACCTGCTCCCCATTTTTCTTCAATAATATATGGGCCTAACCATATGGGATCAAATTTCCCATGCTTTCCTTTGTCTTGCATTCTTACATTCCACATTAATACCATGTCTCCCTCTGCAAAATTTCTCTGATTAGTCCTTCTATCATACAAGACTTTTCATTGGGCCTGCAAATTCTCATTCTTAATGTGTACATCATTCCTTACCTCATTTAATTGAATCAGGTCATTCATTCTAACTGTCATATCTTCTTCAACATCTTCATCATATTTTTGAATGAATTGATACATCTGCAACAAGTTATTTTGAGGTAATCTTTCATTTATTCCATACACTAAGTCAAAAAGGGCACACCCTATTGCTTTCTTTATTGTAACCCTATCAGCCCACAGGGCTTGTAATAACTTGGAATCCCAAGCCTTCTTGTTTTTGTCTAGAACTCTTTTCAAAATCTTGATTAAACTCTTATTACTAGATTCTGCCTGGCCATTGCCTTGTGGATGATAAGTAGATGAATATGAAATTTTAATACCATTATGTCGGCAAAAATTAACAAACTCTTTTGACCTAAAACATAATGCATTATCAACCACCATAGTTTCTGGACAACCAAACCTTGTCAAGATATTCTGCATCATAAAATCTATTACTACTTTGTTGGTCTCTCTTCTTGTAGGGATTGCCTTAACCCACTTAGTGAAATAATCTGTTGCTACTAAGATGTAGGAATATCCACCACTAGATTTATCAGGGATTTCACCAATGAAATCCATACCCCATTTTTGAAAAGGGGCTTGAACAGAAATAGGTTTGAGAGGCAAATTCCCACTAAATTTTAGTTTTCTTGCAAACCTTTGGCAAGCATCACACCTCTTGAAAAATTGATGTGTATCCTTGAAAAGTGAAGGCCACCAAAAATCTTCCCTGATGATCTTGTGGGCTATGGTCTTAGCCATGTAATGTCCTCCACAAATTCCACTGTGCATTTCATGCATCAAGAGCTAGGCTTTATCATGGTCTACACACCTGAGAAAAACACCTTCATTACTCCTCCACCAAAGCTCACCGTTTATAATTGCATATCTCAAAGAGTGGAGTTTAATAGTTCTTCTCTTATTGTCATCCATTTCAGGGGGTAAAACCATCTTTTGTAAATACTTGACAATATCCTTGTACCATTCACAACAATCCATGTTACACATGTAAGGCCTTTGATCCTCTTCTAAAGCATTTATCTAGTTTTCATTTAGATTACTTTGGGCCATTAGTTTTTCTAGGCCTAAACCTCTAACCAACTTTGTAATGTGGATATCAATGTAAATTCTTGAATTCTATTAATCCACCTACATCTTCTTCCTGAAACCTCTTGTTGGACCAAGATGTCCTTGACTGCAGCACTTGGAACATAGGCAACCACTGTGGCTCCCACCAAATAACATCTAAATCTTTTAATGGCCTTGACTAAGGCATAAGCCTATTTCTCAATGATATCATAATTTAATTTTGTTGCTTGTAAAGTCTTGCTGAAAAAGGAAATAGGTTGTTCAAAATCTTCAGCATTCTTTTGTAAAAGTACTATAGCAATAGTATGAGCAGATGCAAAAGAGAAAATTTGCATTGGCTTGCTATAATCTAGTGTCTTCAAGACTAGGGCATGCTTAATGGCCCTCTTAATGTCATTGAAGGCTTGAACTACTTCATTATTCCATTCCATTTTTGCTCCTTTCTTTAACATCCTTGATATGGGAATACTGATTTCTGCAAAATTTGTTATAAACCTTCTTAAAAAGTTGACCTGTCCTAAAAAGGACTGAATTCCCTTGATATTTTTTGGTAAGGATAGTTTTTCAATAGCCTCTACTCTTTTAGGATCTATCCTCACACCATCTTTTGAAATAATGTGCCCTAAAATTTTTCCTTTTGTCACACCAAAGGCACACTTCTTTGGGTTTAAATAAACCCCATATTCCAATGCTCTAATAAAAATTTGCTCAAGATGTTGACAATGTTGTTCTTCTTTTGCTAAAAAGGTTGTCAAGTCATCCTGATATACCACCATAAATCTATCAATGAAATCTACAAAGGCTGCATCCATAGCTCTTTGAAAAGTAGCACCAACATTAGTCAACCCAAATGGCATTCTTACATAAACATATGTCCCCCATGGAGTTGTAAATGCAGTTTTAAACTGTTCTGTATCTTTGACCATAACCTGATTGTAACCAGAAAAACCATCCATCGTGGACATCAATTCTGATCTAGTAACCTTTTGTAACATGTTCTCCATATTGGGTAACCCATAGTTATCTTTCAAAGAATTTATGTTAAGATTCCTAAAATCTACACATAATCTGATATCACCATTCTTTTTTCTGATAGGCACTAAATTTGAAACCCAAGTGGAATGCCTAATGGGCTTGATTATTCTAGCATCCATCATCTTCTTGAGTTCACTCTACATTTTGGGTGCCAAGGTAGGGTTAACAAGTCTCAACTTCTATCTAAAAGGCTTTGTGCCTTCCTTGAGTGGGACCTCATGCTGAAAAGGGTCCTTCTATAAGCTTTAAGGTCTTCATAAGACCAGGCAAAAACATGCCTAAATTTTCTGAGAAGGTCAATCAATTTTTTTCTAATTCTTGGGGAGAGAGACCTGCCTATATAAAATTTCTTGGGAGCTATCCCTATGCCCAATTTTATCTCTTCAAGCTCATTGATTTTATCAATACTAGCTGAGAAGGCCTTGTCTTTATTGACAAATGCCCTTTCAAGAGCAACTAGTCCTTTAGGAACCTGATTTGATTTTAATTGCAAAACCTCTTTCCCAAAGATGAAATCTTTTCCATTCACTGTATTAACATAAGCATTGAAATCCATTTCTTTATCACCAAAGTGAGATTCACAATGCAGAAAGCTTAATATATCTTGGTCATCAGAAAAAACTTGCCAATTATCTAGATTGTCAGGGATGGAAGGTCTAGCTTGTACCTCTATATTAGAAACATCTGCAAATGTAACATCTTTTGGTCTAAGGGCTATATTAGCCAACAAATCTACCATCCTATTCTGACTTCTTTCCATCCAACAAATATTAAAAGCACTAAAGCTTTCAATCTCATCCCATACTGCATTCCTATATTGTTTCAACTTTTGATTCTTTGAAGCATATTTTGATCTAATTCGGGATATGACTAACTCAAAGTCACTTATAACTTTCAAACACTTTATGCCATGCCTTGATGCTAATCTTAGACCAATTAACAAAGCCTCATACTCTGCAACATAATTTGTGCATGAAAACAACAAAGTAAATGAGAACTTGAAAGTTTTACAATTTGGAGATATGAGCAATATTCTAGCTCAAGATCCTTCTTTGCTATTTACTCCATCAAAATACATGGTCTAGAGATTATCAAGGTCAATCCACCCCTCCTAGATTTCTAGTTTGTGGGGAGGCTCAATACCTTCCTCTACTTCCCTATCTTGGACCTTGAAGGCATTAATATCAGTATCAAGGAAACAATTCATATTGTCCTATTCTTCTTCCTCAATCATGTGTGGAGTCCTAGACTCCCTAATGATTTTGATATTATGTCCCTCCAACTTGAATGTAGCAAATGATAAATCACATTGTATGCTACCTCCCATAGAGGCACTCCATTTTCTTGATAATAACATTCCATATTGGGGAGGAATGTCAACTACCAAAACACTCATGGTCAATTGTTTGTTGGGGTATGCAGCCAATCTATAAGGCAAAGCCTTAATAGTACCAACAAATAGTACTTCTCTTGAATCCATAGCTTGAAACCTTCCATGGGGTGTATCCACCTTTAATCCTAATGACTTCATAACCTTAGTAGGCATAATAGTATTTGATGCTCCAGAATCAATCATGCAATTCTTTAGCAACTTTCCATTTATTTGCAGAGTCAAGAAAAAAGGATCAACTGATCCTACTGTAGTACTAACAACATTTGTGTCCAAATAGATTTAAGGGATTTTAGAAACAATCTCCTCACTACAATTTTCATCTTCTTCATCCACCATTGCTACTTGTTTCTCAATTTTTTTTGTTCTTTGAGAATCAGTATGTACTACACTTTTTACACATTTCAAGGCATTTTTCTTATGTTCTTCTATTCTCATCATTTCTAATAATGGAACTTTGACAGTGTTTTGAGACAACAATTTACTCATGTCAACTGGAACATACTTTAAATTAGGTACATATGGTTTTGAATCTATAGTCTCTTTATTAGCTTCTTGGGTGGATGCATCTGCAGGTTTGTCAGTTTGGGCCTTGTTTTTCTTTTGCAAAACTGGTACAACCTCAATAGTAGGCCTAGTTTTTACCTTATAAACAATATTGGGCTTGGCAACTTTCTTTACCTTGACTTTATCAATAGCATCAGCATCCTTAGTCTTATCTTGTGAAGTTTTTACATTCTTATCTATTTTCTTGATAAAAATGCCAGCAGGCTTGGGGTTTGCATCGCCAATAACTCTATTCCTCAAGTTATAATTTTCCTTTGCCTGAGTAACCAAATTGGCTATTATCAAAGCAATTTCTTCATCAGAAGGTCTTCTCAAAGTAGTTGTTTGTTCACTCTTTTGAACATTGCACTGAATGTTATCAGGCTCAATATCTTCATCATCTGAAAAAACTTGTTGATGATATGATTCATTTCTAGTTTGGGAATGTGAAGCATCCTAATTTTCATCCTCTTCAGTAGAGTCTACCTCACTCAAAACATTAGAAGAGAACATCCCACATCCCTGGTCATCATAAGGTTGTTCCTCACTGTACTTCTGCTCCTCTTGAGAAGAGACATTTTGGGATATGGTACAATAATTAGGATCATGTGGTGATTGACAAGAAATACACCATGGGACTTCTTCCACCATATTCATTGAATTTATTTGTAATGGATTAGGGGTCCTATCATTTTCTTTATCTCTTTTCTCAGGAATAAAAGGCTTCCCATCTTTCCATTGAGTATTCTAAGGGTAATTCTGCATTCTTGGCAATTTGTTGAAATTATTAAAGGGGGGCTTGTCCCCTCTTGCAGCTTTATTACCTCTATTTTCACCAGGCTTCAGATCCTTCATTTCTTTTAGAATATTCTTTAGGCTTTCATCATCCTTAGGTTTCACACCTTGAGGCTTTCCCAAATCCTTTCTATTCAACAAAGGAGACTTGTTATCTTCTCTCCTTCCCAACTTTCTTGAGATTCTCAGGTTGCTTTCTATGTTCACAGCTAACTTGTAAGCTTCAACCAGGCTCCTTGGATTCTTATCTCTCAATAGGTAACCCATCTTAGAATCAAAACCATTTAAATATGTGACAAGGAAGACCCTGTCATCCAATTTGATAACCTGCAACAATTTATGCATGGCCTTTTGAAATGTAACATTAAATTCAACAACATCCTCATTAAAGTTCTTTTTTATGTTATTGAATTCATTTAGCATAAAACCTTGATGTGTTTTATCACCATATTTCTCTTTGAAATAATGTCTAAGTTGATCCCATGATCCTATGCTACCATGTGGCAAAGCCCTAAACCAATCCCTTGAATCTTCTGTTAGGGATTGCATAAACAATTTCATGATAACATCATCAGGCACAATATTATAATCATCAATGACATCAATAAACTTATTTAAATGTTCCTCACAAGTAACAACATTGCTCCAAGTAAACTTAGGAAGTTTCTTTCTGATTTCTTCAGGGATGAGGTTAGGATAGACAGGGATATCAGTAAAAACCAACTATTTACTTCTTTCATGTATAATCCCTGAATTAGGAAAACCAGCACCCTGAGATGTAGATGCATTATTATTTGTAGTGGCAGCACCTTTAAAACCTCCTGGTGGAGGAACACTAGTTGTATGATTTGATGAATTTGTGACATTTTCTCCTTGTGTCATGGTAGAACTAGAAAAATTTGTAGGTCCTACAGATCTTTTAAGAAAATCAATTTTCTTTTTCATTTCTAGTGTTGCAGCTTCTAGTTCTACCTTTTCAAGTTCTTTGGCTAGCATTTCCTATTCTTTTTTGGCCTTTTCAAGGTCGGCTTCCAATCTTAAGGCCTGGTCTATAGGACCCTTGGGGTTTACAGGCTCTTTAATTGAAATTCCCACTTCCTTTTATTTCCCTTTATCCTTTGGTTTCCTAGTTTCAAAAGTCTTATGGACAACAGGCAGTTCATTTGTTTGTTCAAGAATGGGAACATGATTTATAGCCTTTAAATATAACAACTGCCTTCTTAATTGGTCAACCCTGATCATGGCATGTCTAACCCTTTCTTCCTTCTCATTTTCTCTCTTTTGCCTAATGGCTGCTTGTTCTTGAATTCTTCTTTCCAATTCATATACTTACTCAAAAATTTCCTCAGAATCAAGCAAAGTGGTTTTAGACTCATCTTGTTGTGCTTGAGGCTCTTCTTGTTGATCCTGAGACTCATGGGGGCCTTGGGGCATTGATGAATCAAGGGTTAAAGGGGGAACAAAATCTCATCCACCCCTGCTTTTGCTTCTAGACCTGCTAAATTTCCTTGAAATCTTTCTATTTTGGGATGGTCTTTCACCCTCTCTTTCTGTGGGGGAATAATAGTCTTCATACTGGTTCAGGCCCGAATCAACTACCTTCTCATATTCTAAGGCATTTCCTTGCTAACTAGGAGGAGTAAGACCCTCCCATCCTGGGTTTCCCCTTTGTTTCCAAGTTAGAGACATATCATCAACACTTTTTTCTTTCCTAACCTGAGTTCTTCTTGATGTGGTAGGAAGCCCACCCTGTAAGCTTATTCTAGATGTTCCTTTTGATAAGACCTTGTATTTTTGAAGCTCATAACCATATATTATAAAGTACCGGTTATAGAGATCCTTAGAGAGTCACCACTCACAATATGTGAGATAATTTGAAACCTTACTGAAACTGACTCTTATACTCTTTAATGAAGACCACTAGATAAATGATAAGCCAACCAAGAGTCTAAGCTAAACTCATACCCATGTTATCTATGCTGATTTGTAACACCAGAGATATCAAATGATTGAAATAGGTAGGTCAGGAGTCAAGCTCAACTTGAAACCTACACTATTTGCTCTTGACATTATTTCTCTATTCTCCAGTAGAATCACTGATTTGATGGTGACCTGGAAGGGCTGAATCAAATGGGTGATGAGATATTGAAAATTTACAACATAAATAGTGATTCAGAACTAATTTTACTTTTTTGTTATGCTTTATTCCCCAGCAGAGTCACCATTTTGTTGGTTCCTAGATAGCATTTTACACTCCATGAGATACCAATATAATTATGATGGATGTTGAGGATTGGTTAGTTCCAAATGTGAGAAATCTCTAAGCAATTGGTCCAACTATAGGGATAAGACTACCCTCTTCTGCTTCTGGCTCTGCAAAACCAAGGCGGGTGCACCTGATCCAATAGTATTAACTCTAACTGATAGTTCTAACTCTGCCCCTTACTTCTTTATTGGATCCCTTTCAAGAGATGAATATAGTGAGAGAATACTAAACAAGAACCTATTGTTCATTGATCCTCCATCACTGGGTAGGACAATACATAAGTGTAAATAAAATTAAAAGACTAGTAATGATTTGAATGATTTGGGATTACAAGGCTTGAATCACTCTTCTCAACACAAAGATAGAAGAATATAGGCCAGTGCCTTATCCATTGGGAAAAATATTAAGGAAAAGGATGAATACAATGGTGTATGAAATTGGTCTTTAGACATAAACACAAATACCTCAACTCTTTCCTACTTATGAAAATCCTTCAAATAAACTCCAAGAACACATATTCCACTTTGAGCAATATTTAATCTAACTCTAGGTTAGAACTCAAAGCACCAATACATTCATATAAACCTTATGAAAAGATCTAAAGATTCAAAGAACAGAGTGAAGGAGAGAAAAGATCTGAGGTTTGTATTAAGTATAACCTTTCACCATGTGCATACAGTATCCAAAATAGTAAGCTTGCAAGATAAGAACATCAATTTGTACTTCTTCTCTATTGTTTGATAAAATGATATCAAAAATTACAATCCTTGAGTGAAAGCTAGGGTTCAAAAATTTCTATCTTTTTAACACCTAAACTCCAATCCTTTAGAATGATCATGAAAAATCCCTTTGTACCAAGAGATGCAACAAGCAATCAATCATTCTAGGGCTACAAAAAAATTAACACTAAAAACCTTTACAACAACCCCAAAGGGTTTACAATAAATGCACTACTAAAATAGATGAGATATTTGCAATTGAGTCGACATGCTTTATGTTTTCAATGCTATCCTTGGCTCCCTTTTAGCAAATCTAATTTTATTATCTCACTGTCAAACTGCAATGAATGCCCTTCTACAAAAATTCAACCTTGATATTCATTTGGCTCAGCATCATAGGAAACAAAATTGGATTTTAGGTGTAATTTATACCTTCTATATCCTTTCCCAACTGCAATCTATACTGAAGAATTCAATTCCTAGCCACTTCATCACTTTACATGACTCACTGGTTCAAAAAACCCTAGCAAAACCCTGCAGGATATTTGAATTTGAAAAAAAATGGTAATCGGCTCAACTTTAAAATGTGACCGTTGATCTATATTATTCTCGATAGATCAGACACCTTGTAGAATCCCACAACAGTCAACAAAAATCTTTAAAAATTGCTTTCCACGTCACCCGACCAATGAAACCTGAGCACGTCGGTGATGAATCGACACTTTGGACCCACTCTTTATAAGCCTTAGATCGAACGGTTGGTGGATAATCTCATAGCCCTGATAGACTCCATGAGATCATATGTCATCCATCAGATCTTCCACATTGGCATTCTTTAGAATCTCTCAGGCCCACTGATGTGTCTACATTTCTTTCCAGCTTAGCTTATCACAACATGACACCTCAACTATGAATCACCAAATGCTCCCACTATTCTTGGCTAACCCTTAACCCTTTGACCCATTTGGCGAATACATGACCAAAGAAAATCGCATGTTCGCTAAGAAATTTAGGGCCTCACTAATTTATTTGGAGATTCAGCAAATAGACATTCGCATATCCGCTAAAAGATTTAGAACTTCACCAGGTTGCTTTGCGAATGAGTGAACACAGAGGAAACTTTATTGACCCACTAAACATTTTGTCTGAACCACCAAAAAACTTTGATAACCCTGGGCCTACCTAAAAATCACCACATGTCATCATACCATTCATCACCTCTGCCCAATCACCTTTGACACAGGACCCACTCTTCCCTTGGCATCTAATCGGATGATGGGTGTAAGATCACATGGGGGAAGAATACTCCATGCAATCATACACTGACCATCGATCAAAAATATCTGACACAGGCCCCACTGACAAGCTCCACCTCATTATCATGTGGACCAATTAAAAACCACCAACTGTGGACACCTGGCAATGGACCCGCTGGAAGAAAAGATTACATCACAAAAAGAATCAACAATTGTCTTATAATCTCATGCATCTGATACATCACTTGCGAAGACACACCCACTGTTCATCTCTATAGATGTCAGAGCCTTCTAACATGCCGACAAATAGGACCCACTACCCTTACCAAATCACCAATAGGTGGACCAATCACAGATTGCCAACCGTGCAAATCTGTTGGACGGTCCCACATCTTTGAAACGCCGCATCATTAGGAAAGATCAGTGGCCAGCATAAGATCACAAGCCTCTAACACATCACTTGTGAAGATACGCCAAATGTTAGATGTAGATGTTTTCAAAGTCGGGCCTAGGAAAGAAAAAAGGGGGAAACATTAGGAAAAATTAAAGCGCTAGACTTTAGGAAAAATCACACTGATGGACTTAGGAAAAATAAAGCTAGGCACTCAGAGACTTAGGGAAAAAGAAAACCACTGGGTGAAAATATTTAACGCACATGCCTTATAAAGTTTTTAAGTGGCCCAAAAAGTAACGCTTAATTAGAACAGGGCTAGGGCACACTTAGGGTTTTCCTTGCAAATGGCTAGATTTTTTTGAATTTTGCCTAGGGTTCAACCAGGAAAATGGGAAAAATAACTGCAAAGGCATGAAAATTTTCTTGTGCTAACAACTTCATTTATCCTCTAATTATAAGCTCTAATGTTTTCTTCAAGAAACATCTCTAATGCATTTTATCTTTTCTTCCATGTCTTTTTCGGCACATCCTTTGCTTGTTTATCTCCTTCAAATATGTATTCTAGGTGCTTCCATATTTTTTGGGTCGTATCCACCTTTTTTTATTTCTAAAAATTCACCATCAGATAGGGTGCTGATAAAGACTTCTTTAGCAATAGAATTCTGATGAAACAATTCCTTTTTCCTATCAGTAGTATCTTCTGGTGCAAGGTCTTCTAGGGTAGGTATCTTGGCTGCTTTGATAGTTACATCAAAAAATTCAAAACCAATGCACTGCAAATGGGTCACCATCTTGTTCTTCCAATCAAGATAATTCTCTCCATCGAACTTAGGACTTTCTTTCCTGAAGTACACCATCTAATCAACCTCAAGCTATTAAACTTTATCTCTGAGGCACTTGGCTCTAATACCAATTGTTAGGAATAGTCCCAAGAGAAAACTGAGTGTGGGGGGGTGAATCAGTTATCTACAAGATTCAATTCTTTATCCAATTAAGTATACTTAAACATTAAGCATAAACACAATGAAAGAACACATGAACACAACACCAATATTTTGGTTACGAGGAAACCCAAATATATGTAAAAACCTCGGTGCGAATTGACACCCACTAATATTCTGCACTAGAGTATTATGATCCTTGTTAGAAGATCCTTAACACTATTAGGAGTTTCTTTATAGTACATTTAGTACAGTAGACCTGGTCAAGGGTCAGACCCTGTTAGGAGTCTTTTATAATTATCCCTGTTAGGGGAGAGAATGCACTATCTGAGAGCTCACTGCTCAAAGGGGTGAAGGCTACAACCTTCTGAGTAATAGATACACACTATATCTGGATCTTGGTGAACTGTGCTTTGAACTACTATCTGAATCAATTCCAATGAATAGAAAAAATACTTTACTTGGTCACATAGACCTTCTTTTGATGGGTCAACACTTCAAACACTCTGCTATGCTCTGCTTAATCAAACATGAACCACACTTCAACAATCACAAATGACTATCTATAAATATCTTTCCTCTAAATGATATAATCAAGTTAGCCTATTAGAACCACCTTGAAATCATATTAGAGAAACCACAACAAACTCTAGTAAAAATTTGGTCATCTCTACTATGCACACAACACATTTTGGGACCTGTCCAATAAGATAATTGTAGACGCACACTACACACTATCGGCTCTATCAAAACAACTTGATCTTTCTTTGTAAGCTTAATTAACTCATGCACTCTTAACCAAACATCAATAGCTCTCCTCTAAGCTTAAATTTGATGGTGCATACCCACAGGATAGGTTCAACTACATAACCACTAAAATCTTTGTCGGCTCTTCTGCATAAACACAAGAAACTGCTACTGGTGAATAGCAACTACATAACTTCACTTCTACTCATCAATAGACTATGCATCCATAACTGAAACATCACTTACATGTCTTCAACATATATCCAAGTGTGCAAGGCTCCATGATAACTATACTGACAACCAAACATAGAACACTACTTGTTAGTCTGTCAAGAACACTGCTGACACCAGCCACTATATAACTATCTGTACTAATAGCTAACATCTACACCCATGATATCATGTTGATATGATGTCTATGCTACATATACTGAAAGCTTACTTCATAAGACTTCCATGCATGCTACTTTCCGTATGTTGTCATCAATGAAAAACATACAGTTAGTACTGGCCTGCTAGGAAATCTCCAACACTAATTTAACAAAAGGAGGATACCTTAGTTTATCCTCAAACAAATAAATAATAAAACCAAGGAAATATTAATAGTTCTAACCCCCCCCCCCCCCTCCCTTAAGCTTTACATGGGGAGTTTACAACAATGGGTATCAAACCCAAATTTTTACAAAAATCTACAACTTGATGTTTTATACAAGGAAGAGATTTGATTGTGTAATGCCCTGCCAAGGAACCCAGAAGAACTTAACCTAAACATGCGACTAAATTTGCAGAATAAATTTTTAAAAAAAAAGTTAACAATCAATAACATCAAATTTTACAATGCGAAAGCAAAGCATAGCAATACACAACTAGCAAAGGTTACAACTCCAAAGGGTTCCTTGACATAGATTACAAAAGAGTTAATTAATTAATATAAGATAAAGATATGAATCCAAAGATTACATCTGAAATATAAATACAACATCATATGCATGATTACATAAATATAATTGGTACCATAAGGTGACCATAATAATAAGCATCCATTGCACATGTCGCAGGGTATGTGAGTACAATAACTAAAAAGAAATACAATATGATAACTCTGAATATCTGAAACAATGATACAGGATCTCAAGAAGAAGAAGAACAAGAAAGAACAACTGCAACATGGATCATCCAGCCCCGGTGCATGAATTTCAGAATCTCAAATGGTAAAAGAATCACTACCACCCAACCTCGTGAACCTAAAAAGTCCACTCCCACTATGCTGAGAAGATAACATCGTAACCCACTCGAATAACAAACAACAAGAAACCAAGGAAGAGGTCCTGAAAGATTCTAACTCAAGGATACCAAAAAGTATAACAAGGTAAAACATACTTTACCAGAGGAAAACAAAAAACATACGAAACCTAAGATGCATACAAGAAGTGTCATCACATAAGCCAACTCTAAGGTTATCCTAGTAGTCCCTTCAGACCCCAGTGCCTTAGTGACTCTATGTGGTTATAGTAACCTTTCGTGTAGACAAGGTACTACCTATGCCATCTCCAGTCCATAAAGGTAGCAAGCATCATCTCAACTCCCATCCTAGACAATCTCAATTGGGTACTTAGGCATGGGCGAGGCACAAATATCTTATTAGGTTCATTTTAGATTCCCAATAGTTATTAATTATCACTTATTACTCTACTTGTAATGGGATCTCCTGGTAGCCACTCTGGGGCTCCGGTACCAATTCACAAGCCACTTTCTGATATACACTTAGATGACCTACCCTAGGGTTTCACATGAACAATAAGAACTCCGAGTTAACATAACTCTTGAATCTCTACAACTAGATTCAACATGCAAGACCAAAAACCACTAGGATCAAACCCACCTAGGGATAGAACATCTCATGCAAACTAATTATGCATGCATGTAAAACAACATGGCAAAAAGATAATCATAACCCCGCCTCTGGATTAAACCCCAAAAGATGACTACAACCCCTAAAATTCATTCCAAATCAAATATCCTGGAAGCAACTATTACCATAATTGAAAACAAATCAAATTAAAAATCCCCATGTAATAAATTGATTTCATTTAAAAAATAAAATAAAATTAAACATAATTAATAATTTACAAATATCAATATAAACCAATTTAGTAAATAAATAGAATCAAAACTTAATTAAACTATTTACTAAAATAAATTTAGTAACAAAAAAAAAAATTTAAACTAAACACTAATTAAAAGCAATTATCAAAAACTAAATAATCATTAAACATAGAATATCGATTTAAAGTCTTAAAAAAAAAAAGTTATTAAAAACAATATATAATGCGAAAGGGTGGGGTGCGCATGCGGCCCCACACACCTGCCATTGGTACATCGCCTGTCTGCATAACCCTATCCTCGGTGACAGTACCTTTGGTACTGCCACATGACAGCCCCCTCGACAACTGTGGTGTGTCAGTACCCAGGGTACTATGCTCATAGTGCCAGAGGGCCTACATGAATGCATGCGGACTTTTAAAAGCCCCAATAAATTTAAACAAAGATTTATCCATATTAAAAACCTTTTCAAATTTTTTTTAATAAAAGCAAACTTTATCATATACCCTTATTTATATTTTATCAAATATATCATATTTGATAAATATAAATAATTTTGCTTAGAAAAAATAATAAATATATATATCAAACACAAATAAAAGCCTAACAAAAAATACAAAAGAAAAAAACCATTAACATGAATATTGTCCTTGCTAACTTTCACACCAAGATCAAAACCTTAGCCTAATTGGGCTTTCTAGTATTTTTAAACAGATTCCTCAAAATCATTAATTTACAAAATAGATAGACGAAGCTAATAAAATTAAATTATAAATAAACATACAAAACTTTCCAAAACATTCAACTCCAACAGGCATGAGGAAGACACAATTCTATTTTCTACAAAGATTTGAAAAGGAAAAACAAGAATAAACTTCAAAACCTAGACCTCAAATCAAAATTAAACAGATTTGATGATGACCAGAACGAAGAAAATAGACTCCAAGCCTTTCGAAAATCTTTCCCAAATCTGTCACAAATTTGTCTCCAAAATTCCTCCTCCAAAACCTGTGTACCCCAATAATGGCCAAAACCCCTAATATTTAAAGAAATCTCCTTTCACATGAAAAAATATAAACTCTACTCCAAGAGGGCTTTGGATGAAGACGAACTTCAGTTCACAGTTTAGTCTTAGTTGAACTGAAGTCTCCTTTCCACTTTGACTTTAGTTGAAAGCACATAACCAAACTTCAACTTGAATTATTAATTCAATTCCATTCAATTATGAATGTGCAACATAATGCATTCAATTAATTAAAATATTTAGTTAACATAATAAGCACATGCCAAAATAACTTTTAATTTAATAAATATATTTTAATTATACAAAGGTTAAATTTCATGATTTAAATATTTCAAAAGTGAGGATACTTAATTAATTCACATTAATTAAATATTTCAACCACACTCAAATTAGCATAAAATTAATTTTCCAATTAATTTATGCATCAACTATATAATATAAATAATAATTAAACTAAATAAATACATTTATTCAATTACCATTTAAATACTATGCCACAGCTAAAACATAGAATGATCTAAAAATAGAAATCACATGAAATGTCATAATCCAACGAATCAGAAAGACCTAAGGACGCACATTCAAACTTAGGACATAGGTGTAAACTCTTGCCAACTAGATGAGTTTAGGAGGGTGGAAACATAGAATCTTGTCCCTTACTTTAGGACAATATTTGGCTTAGGCTAGGGTTTGGAACTGAATATTATCTCCCCTCTTTTACCATTGAGATTAGCGATAGGCCATGCTCATCCTGACAATTCAGGGAAGTCGATGCCTGGTACCCGCAAACCTGCATAAGAGACAAACATGTGCATATATATAAAGATATAACAAACAATGGTGGGGATCGGCCAATCGTGTGGATCTCGCAAGAAAGTAACTACAACTCCATCCCTCAACCACATCAAGCACATCAAGCAGAAATATAAAAGCATACATGAACACCATACACATGCAAGTATGGGGTAAGTATAACCATCATTATAAATAACATTTTTAAATGAGTATAACATCATCATAAATAACAACATATAATTGAATTAATATAAACATCATAAACATCCATTTATTAAAGATTCACCATAAGGTGGCATATATCCAATAATCATAAGATACTGAAATAGAGAAGCACACATACAAGTGGCCCAAAAGAGTTTGGAAAGAAAACAAATAAGCAAACTATGGAGGGGTACTACATCCACCTCCCCTAGGAATAGGCTTACTCCTGGAAGCCCACGAACAAAATAGGAACATAAGTCCCAAAAAAAAAACTACACTTAACTGAAAAATAAGCACAAGATCACTGACTAGCTCCCATCGGACCCTTTCCTACCCTATGATCTGAAATCTGAGGAACAAACCTTGCTGCAAAAGTCCTATGGGATCTACCTGCATCACCAACTATAGGCTCAAAAGCTACCGGGCTTTGTCCTGACTGTTGAGTTGATTGTTGGGGACATTTGTTTGGCTTATGACCGAATTGGCCACAAGAGAAACAATCTCCATTGAAACCTTTCCCCACTAATGGTGCAACAGATTGCTAGAAACTACCTCTACTAACCTCCTACTGAGGATTCTGAGTAGGCTGACTATAAGAATGATTCTTGATATTTTGATGATTACAAAAGTTCTTGGATTGAGAACCATCACCTTGAGATGGATAAGAAAACCCCTTTTGCAACTGATCTCGATTACCTCGAGAAAAGGTAGAAGGGTTATCATTCTTCTGAGATTGACTCCCTTTGGAATCACTAGGCTAAACACCTTTCTGACTACCATGACCCAATGCAAGATTTTCTTCCTTAAGGGTAGCCTTAATGGCCACATCTTTAAGGGTCTTAGGTTCAAAAAGTAAAACATTCCCAATGATGCGAGAATTCAATCCCCTTACAAAGTGTTGGACTAGCAAGGTTGTATCCTATCCAAATCTAGCATATTGCTTGAGCTCAAAGAATTTGCACTCATATTCACTCACCATCATAGTCAGTTGTTTCAAATTATGAAACTCATCTACCCTTTGTTTCCTCCACTGATCAGATAGGAAACATTCTCGTAAATGCTCTAAGAACAATTCCCAAGTAACTGTATCCATCCGAAGACCTAGCTTCTCCTCCTCTATCCTCCCCCATACATCTACAAAATCTGTGAGCTATGTCGCTTCATATCGAGCTTTAGTATTGCTACCAAAGGGATGCATGGAAAAAATTCACTCCAAAGCTATGAGCCAAGTCTCAGCTTCAAGACCAATACCTTTCCCATCAAAGGGAATAGGTCATCCCCTCATAAGGTCTCTCATATGATTTGCTGCTATGACTGAAGGATGTATAGAGAAGTTCCTCCTTGGAGGGCTCCTGGATCTCTCCCTTTCCCTCTCATTCCTTTGAGAAAGATGGGAAGCATTCTACTCAACTCTACCCTGATCACATCCAAGACGATCTAGCATTTCCCGCAAGAGCTGTCTCATATCAAGATCATCCTGATGATTCTCTCTCTGCTCATCCCTAAACTACTGGTGGTGACTCTCCTAACTAACACTCATAGAAGGGTTAGGCTTTCTACCCCTTCCATGATTACTAACATGACCTCTACCATGACCTCTAGCAGCTCTAGTCACAGGCATAATTCCTATGTCATACAAAGATCCAAAACAACTCTCAACATAACTCAAAACAAAAACAAAAGAAAACATAAACACAAAGCAATGGTCTGAAAGCATATTGTTTTATGTCTATGTTTAGTTTCAAGTTTAATAGACTACACATCTAATGGGCACACAACTTCCCAGAGTTCCCAGTGTAGAACTCGGTGCTCTGATACCAAGTGTAATGCCCCGCCAGGGAACCCAGAAGAACTTAACCTAAACATGCAACTAAATTTGTAGAATAATTTTTTTTTTAAAAAGTTAACAATCAATAACATCAAATTTTACAATGTGGAAGCAAAGCATAGCAATACACAACTAACAAAGGTTACAACTCCAAAGGGTTCCTTGACGTAGATTACGAAAGAGTTAATTAATTAATATAAGATAAAGATATGAATCCAAAGATTACATCTGAAAGATAAATACAACATCATATGCATGATTACATAAATACAATTGGTACCATAAGGTGACCATAATAATAAGCATCCATTGCACATGTCACAGGGTATGTGAATACAATTAACTGAAAAAAAATATAACATGATAACTCTGAATATCTGAAACAATGATACAAGATTTGAAGAAGAAGAAGAACAAGAAAGAACAACTGCAACATGGATCATACAGCCTCAGTGCATGAACATCAGAATCTCAAATGGTAAAAGAATCACTACCACCCGACCTTGTGAACCTAAATGGTCCACTCCCACCGTGCTGAGGAGATAACATCAGAACCCACTCCAATAACAAACAACAACAAACCAAGGAAGAGGTCCTAAAAGATTCTAACTCAAGGATACCAAAAAGTATAACAAGGTAAAACATACTTTACCAGAGGCAAACAAAAAACATACGAAACCTAAGATGCATACAAGAAGTGTCATCACATAAGCCAACTCTAAGGTTATCCTAGTAGTCCCTTCAAACCCCGGCGGCTTAGTGACTCTATATGGTTATAGTAACCTTTCGTGTAGACAAGGTACTACCTATGCCATCTCCAGTCCATAAAGGTAGCAAGCATCATCTCAACTCCCATCCTAGACAATCTCAATTGGGAACTTAGGCACGAGCGAGGCACAAATATCTTATTAGGTTCATTTTAGATTCCCAATGTTTATTAATTATCACTTATTACTCTACTTGTAATGGGATCTCCTAGTAGCCACTTCCGGGCTCCGGCACCAATTCACAAGCCACTTCCTGATATACACTTAGATGACCTACCCTAGGGTTTCACATGAACAATAAGAAATCTGAGTTAACACAACTCTTGAATCTCTACAACTAGATTCAACATGCAAGACCAGAAACCACTAGGATCAAACCCACCTAGGGATAGAACATCTCATGCAAACTAACTACGCATGCATGGCAAACAACATGGAAAAAAGATAATCATAACCCCGCCTCTGGATTAAACCCCAAAACATGACTACAACCCCTAAAATTCATTCCAAATCAAATATCCTAGAAGCAACTATTACCATAATTGAAAACAAATCAAATTAAAAATCCCCATATAATAAATTGATTTCATTTAAAAAATAAAATAAAATTAAACATAATTAATAATTTACAAATATCAATATAAACCAATTTAGTAAATAAATAGAATCAAAACTTAATTAAACTATTTACTAAAATAAATTTATTAACAAAAAAAAATATTTAAACCAAAAACTAATTAAAAGCAATTATCAAAAACTAAATAATCATTAAACATACAATACCGATTTAAAGTCTTAAAAAAACAAAGTTATTAAAAACAATATATAATGCAAAAGGGTGGGGAGCGCACGTGCCCCCACACCCCTACCATTGGTATGCCACCTATCTGCATAACCCTATCCTTGGTGACAGTACCTTTGGTACTATCGCACGACAGCCCCCTTAGGGACTGTCATGCGTCAATACCCAGGGTACTGTGTTGACAGTGCCAAAGGGCCCACATGAATGGGTGGGGACTTTTAAAAGCCCCAATAAATTTAAACAAAGATTTATATGTATTAAAACCTTTTCAAAAAGAATTTAATAAAACCAAACTTTATCATATACCCTTATTTATATTTTATCAAATATATCATATTTGATAAATATGAATAATTTTGCTTAGAAACAATAATAATACCAAGCTGGTATTATATATATATATATATATATATATATATATATATATATATATATATATATATATATATATATATATATATATATATATATATATATATATATATATATATATATATATATATATATATATATATATATATATATATATCAAACACAAATAAAAGCCTAAAAACAATACAAAAGAAAAAAACCATTAACATGAATATTGTCCTCGCTAACTTTCACACCAAGATCAAAACCTTAGCCTAATTGGGTTTTCTAGTATTTTTAAACAGATTCCTCAAAATCATTAATTTACAAAACAAATAGATGAAACTAATAAAATTAAATTGCAAATAAACATAGAAAACTTTCCAAAACATTCAACTCCAACAGGCATGAGGAAGACACAATTTTATTTTCTACAGAGATCTGAAAAGGAAAAACAAGAATAAACTTCAAAACCTACCTCAAATCAAAATTAAACAGATTTGATGATGACCAGAACAAAGAAAATAGACTCCAAGCCTTTCAAAAATCTTTCCCAAATCTGTCACAAATCTGTCTCCAAAATTCTTCCTCCAAAACCTGTGTACCCCAATAATGGCCAAAACCCCTAATATTTAAAGAAATCTCCTTTCACATGAAACAATATAAACTCAACTCCAAGAGGGCTTTGCATGAAGACGAACTTCAGTTCACAGTTCAATCTCAGTTGAACTGAAGTCTCCTTTCCACTTTGACTTTAGTTGAAAGCACATAATGAAACTTCAACTTGAATTACAAATTCAATTCCATTCAATTATGAATGTGCAACATAATGCATTCAATTAATTAAAACATTTAGTTAACATAATAAACACATGCCAAAATAACTTTTAATTTAATAAATATATTTTAATTATACAAAGGTTAAATTTCATGATTTAAATATTTCAAAAGTGAGGATACTTAATTAATTCACATTAATTAAATATTTCAACCACACTCAAATTAGCATAAAATTAATTTTCCAATTAATTTATGCATCAACTATATAATATAAATAATAATTAAACTAAATAAATACATTTATTCAATTACCATTTAAATACTATGCCACAGCTAAAAAATAGAATGATCTAAAAATAGAAATCACATGAAATGCCACAATCCAACGAATCAGAAAGATCTAAGGACCCACATTCAAACTCAGGACATAGGTGTAACCTCTTGCCAACTTGACGAGTTTAGGAGGGTGGAAACACAGAATCTTGTCCCTTACTTTAGGACAATATTTGGCTTAGGTTAGGGTTTGGAACTGAATATTATCTCCCCTCTTTTACCATTGAGATTAGCAATAGGGCACGCTCATCCTGACAATTCAGGGAAGTCGATGCCCAGTACCTGCGAACCTGCATAAGAGACAAACATGTGCATATATATAAAGATATAACAGACAATGGCGGGGATCGACCAATCATGTGGATCTCGCAAGCAAGTAACTACGACTCCGTCCCTCAACCACATCAAGCACATCAAGAAGAAATATAAAAGCATACATGAACACCATACACATGAAAGTATGGGGTAAGTATAACCATCATTATAAATAACATTTCAAAACAAGTATAACATCATCATAAATAGCAACATATAACTGAATTAATATAAACATCATAAACATCCATTTATTAAAGACTCACCATAAGGTGACATATATCCAATAATCATAAGATACTGAAATAGCGAAGCACACATACAAGTGGCCCAAAAGAGTTTGGCAAGAAAATAGATAAGCAAATTATGGAGGGGTACTATAGATTGTCTTCAATATTAGCTTGATCCAAGTCTTCATGTAGTCTTATTAAGCTATAGGACATGTGTAGATGAATTTATTGATTAAGTGGGCCTTGAAGATTCACCTAAAACAAAGAAACATACAAACCCAAACTAGAGAAACTATCCACAAAAAGAATTTCATCTAACGTACAAGTTAGTGTAACTTTCAAACTTTTATAGATCAGAAAATATCTTTATAGAAAATCTTAAATTGTTTAAAACAAGGTAGAGATAAATTCATGAGGTTGCATCAAAAAAGAAAAGGATCTAACATGAAATAAATATAAACCAAATGGTCCAAGTTCAAAATGAACAATCTGTTAATATGATTTAAAACAACAAAGAGGGGAGTGAATCAGTTGTTCTTAGGTCTAGATGTATAAAACAAACTTTAAAACTCTTCAACAAATCAGATCTAACAACCAACAGCTACTCAATCATTACTGAATACATAACAAAAACATATAATAGTGCAGTCCACTATCCAATAGTATCTAACTTGCAAAACACATAAATGTTCAAACCAAAACATTCACACAAGAATTAACACCAGGATTTATAGTGGAAATCCAATTTGGGAAAAACCACTTTGTAACATGTTACTGATATTTTCACTCTTCTGAAGTGAGCTCTGTGAAAAGACAACCCTGTCAAAGGTTACAAACACACTGTTAGGTGTCACCCGGTTAAAGTATTGAAACAAATCTGTTAAAAGTGCGCCTTGTTATAGAACTTACATACATTCTATTAGAATGCAACCTTTGTTGGAAATTTGGCTGATTTGATTACATAGATATTTTCATTATGGAAACATATGATCCATATGAATATCACATAGGTCAGAGAGCAAGTATGACAAAGCGCATTGTAAATTTGTCTAAGTCTGAGATAGTGTTTTACCAGTGAACCTGGACATAGTTTTTGTTTGTGATGTTGACTGAAGTAAGTTCAGTACTTTTGCACTTGAACATAGACTTTATGATGTCTATTGATCATCCATATCAGAGCACAAGTTAGTATGACATGTACAAAAGATGTTTTGACAGTTTTACCAAAGACAGTGTGAAGCCAACAGGATAGAATATGAAGACAAAACTAGTAAAGAGTTAAGGGATTATTTTGTTTATCAAAATAATAAATTAACAATATAAAGGATCAACATCCTAGATGTTAACTCTTCGATAAAGCTATTGGTATAAAGTAATTGTAATTTTAAAGTTAGAATATGTATTAAGAAGTATCAAGTAGTAGTATTGAAATGTAATGAAGCAATGACATGATGTGAAGTATATGAAGCATATGTAATAGTGATAGTGAAAGAGTAGCGAAGTGATATTGATGCAAGCAGTATAAGGTTATGTACCTTAACCTATTTTTTAATCATTGTATATTGTACATTACTTGTTTGGGCTGTGGGCTCATCTGGTAATCACATTTTGTACTACAACTCCTAACAGGGTTGAGGCTTCTAACAAGGCCTATAGTCCCTTAATCAGGACTGATACACTATATGCTTGTAATAGACTCCTAATAGGGTCAACATCCTTAACAAGATACTTTTGATTAGTGGATCTTTCTGGGTACCATCCCCACCGGGGTTTTCCCTTGGCTAGGGTTTCCTCGAGAATAAATAATGTGTTATGAGTTCTTTATTGTTATGCATGTTTTTTAGCTTCTTATGTTATGCATGTATAAAGATAATCTATTATATCCATGATTGGTCAAAAGATAAAGTTTGTAGAATACTGATTCACCACCCCCTCTCAGTATTCCCTATTTCTAACAATTGGTATCAAAGCTTAGTTACTCGAAAAAGAATCATTCAAGGAAAGCCTAGCAGCTTGAGTAAGATCTCTATGGATATGGATCAACTACAGAAGAATCTTGAAGAAGCTCTTGAATAGATTGGACTTGCTTACTATTGAAAAAGATACTTTGAAAAGAAAGTATGATGATGCGAAGAACCTCATTGAGAAACTAAAAAACAAATTGGAAGATCTAAGATCTGAAAAGGAATTTGAAGTTTTTATTGAAGATTGTGATGACAATTTAGAAAAAGAAAAAGAAATTATTAAACATGAACTAAAGATAGCAAATCTGAAGCTTAGTTTGAAAGATGGAAATGGAAAGAATGAAGCAAATCTGAAATCTAAGAATGAAAGTTTAAAGACTGAAAATGAACGACTAAAATCTAAACTTTGTAAAGTAACATTTGAACTAGAGAAAGTCAATTTGCAGTATGATGAACTTGAGAAATACAATAAGATTGTGAAAGGTGAATTGACTCAATCCAAACAACAACTTGAAAGGCTATATTCAACTAGTGAGAGGATTGGTGAACAAATATCTTATCAAAAACCATTCTATGATAAGACTGGTCTTGGATTCAACACTTTTAAAGCAAATGATGAAGGCAAGGAACTAGATCTGAAGATATCTGAAAGAATAAATGAGAAGAAGCCTAATGAGATCAAAAAATCTAAAGATACACCTAAAGAAGAAGAATCACCGAAGGGTGAACCCACAATAGTGGGTTACACTTTTTTACTTGAACAGACACTGAACTCTACATTTTGAAAAAAACTTTTAGATTTGAATGCATATTCTTGTTAAACTATTAAGAATCGGAGGATGAAGTAAACTAGAGTCTTTTAAGATTTTCTGTCTAGATTATAAATATATTTTTTATTTTTATTTTTGAATTGATTTGATTGGTTTTTTCTTTCTCCCACAAAAATTGGTATGTTGCTAAAAATGTCATTTTCAAAGAGTTACATAATTTTCATAAAGCATAAATTTTTTTCTAAAATAGATATCAATGTGATTCTTTCAAATTTAGTTTTTAAACATCCATATGGAGGACATGCAATTGGTTTTATCACATTATCATAATTATTTCATAGTTTATTATCATTTGAAGTTGACTAAGCCGTAATTTTGACATACCTTGACTACATAGCTTATAACTTGTGTATTTGTCCAATTTCATTTTTCTTTTTTTGATAGAAAGAGAACTTCAATACCTAGGGCATTGATATTTTTTAGAATTTTTTTTCTCTCATTTACTCTTTTTCCATAAGCATCAAACATAGAGGTGGAGATACAGTGAAATATCGATGTTTAGTAAAACTAAAAATACAAAGTCATAATAAACTTAATATCTATTAACATTATTATCATTGGAAAGAGTTTTCTCAGTAGTACCTTAATACATAGATAAGCTTTTCAAATGGATTCATTTGATCTGCCAAAAGATAAAGTTGAATTTATTTTTTGTCAGCATTTTAATAGGTGTGAAGGAGACTCCATTGTAGGTATGAATGAGGAGTATAGATGTTATATCAATGTTTTTTTTTTAATCTAAGAGGATTTGAGATAACCATTTGTAATTAATTCCTTCAAATGGAACCTCTTAAGGATGAAATAATCATTTTTTAGTACAAATGTGTTATTTCAACAAAAATTAGCATGTCTAAAAAAGTGTAACCCACTATTGTGGGGTCACCCCGAAGCAAGAGGAATCACCTAAAGGTATGAAAAGAGAATTCAAAGGTAGATGTTTTTCTTGTAATACTATTGGTCATATGAAGAGAGATTGCACAGGTAAATAATTTAAACCTCTTAATGGTTATTTTTACAATTGTCATGGTTTTGGACATAGAGCTATTGATTGTAGGAAACCTAATTTTATTGAGAATAATGATGGTAGTAGAATGTTTAGGAATACTAACAATGTAGATAAAAAAACCTACTAAAGATATGAACAAAAGAAATGGAGTAGTATGTTATAGATGCAACAAGGTTGGACACATTGCTAGAAACTGTAGATCACAAATCAATCAACCTAGACCAAGATATGGAAACAATGGAATTGTTTGTCAGATATGCAACAAGATTGGACATATAGCCAGGTTTTTCAGACTAAACAGTAGAGTTTTTCATCCTAATCCTAACCCCATAAATCATGCAACAAGAAATGAAGATGCTAGTAACAGTCAGAAAGGATGTTGTAGTAATTCAGATGAAGTGAAGTTTATCAAAAGCATAGATTAAGGAGACATATTCAACATTGAAGGTAATCAAGAAGGTGAACTATTGAAAGTTAATAATGAATCTTTACTTGACCTATCTCAAAGTACTTAATTTATGTAAATTATAGTAGAATAGGAACTTAGATTTACTGTAGAAGTAGATATATGATGAACTGAATCTTGTGCAATTAATACAAGGTAGTTTATGATGTTCTAATGCTATGGTTAAGAGCACAAAGAAAAATATTATGTTTTGCGAGATCACAAGAAGTTTTAAGTTTTGTAGGTTAGCAGAGACAAATTTTTGGAAAGAAGCAGCAAAAGAATTGAATACAATGTCAGATCTAAGTGAGATTGAATTAATAAAAGGTTATGATCAATATTATTTGATCGTCAAAGTGAATTCAAGTGTCAAGGAAATCAAAGAGCAGTGATTAAAAGCATTTTGCCAGGATTTGGAGAAGAATTTTTGTGCCAAATCTACGCAAGCCCTAAAATCATGAAATTAAGGTATTTTACTTGAAATCTTTGAATCAGTAAAGGAATTTGAAGAAATCATGGATGTTTCCTTAATACACAATTTTAGAGATAAGAATAGACCTAAATTGAAAAGGGAACCAATAGAACCCTTGGAAGAAGACCCTATGTTTGCATTTTCATCTATACGAGATGGATTTTTACACTTAGAAAATGTCAGAAGTTATCTTGGATGCAAACTAGAAATAGTGAGTGATAGTGACTTCACAGATGAATATCAGAAGATTTACAATCACAATATGACACTGAAACAAGGTTTTGAATATTTGGTACATAATGAAATTGTTAAATATGGATTATAGTATGAATTTGATAACGAAGAATGCACTAAGATTATCTTGAGCAGAATTCATAATGGAAAGTTTTGGCTAGAAGATAGAGTGATATATATTACAATAGACTTGATTCATGAAGTCACCGGATTATCTAAAACTAGAGCTATTCCTTTTAATGAGAAAAACATGAGGAAAACAATCATTGAAAACACTAAATCATCCTACAATGGTAGAGGAATTGTGATCAGTAAGATCAAACAAGATGATGTGAGATACTTATGCAAGATCCTAACTACTAAGTTTTGTGAAAATTCAAGAGAGGATGACATGGCAGCTAGAATGGTACATGCAGCCTATCTAATGTGTGTTGACAGGGTACTAGTTGATATGTGTGAAATTCTTAGAATTCAATTGCTTGAGAACTTGGAGAAGATCAAGAAAATTAAGTAAACATAGTTTAGGTTCTCATCCCTAATCACATATATTTTCTTTCATCTTTTGAGGAGATTTGACTACACCATAGGAAATGACTGGAATGATGGACAAACTACAATGGAAAGGATTAGCATAGTATACAAAAGACATGTTATTGAAAGTGTTAATGAGAGTGCAGTACTTGTTATTAAGACATTTTAGAATATTGTGTCTAGCAGATCAAGGATCCCTAAGTCTCTTGTTGAAAAATATAAAGATGATATATGTTTTATGGTGGATACTGACTTTACCTATATTGAAGCAGTAGAGCCTAGAATAGAGTTCATAGACCCTCTTGGCTATGAAATATCTAAGGTAGAGACTGAAGAGTATGTTAGCAGACTACTGAAGTGTAAGTTGGACACTCAGTGTAATAGGTTTGGAACCTTTGGGGAGAACTTCAACTCCACAAAGATTCTAATTGAAGAGAAGCATTCTAAGAAGAGAGTTGAGAGCACTATTAAGAAAATCCTAAAAGATACAGGAATGACAAAAAGAGATTTTTTGGTAGCAAAGAAGACAACAATAGCAATCAGAGAGAGTGGAAAAAAGGAATTTTTTTCTATCCCTCCTTTATCATCAATTGCAATGCAACAGGAAGAACCACAAGTAAAGGTGAAAGTGGAAGTACCTAAGAAGGACATAGAAGCAAAGATGTATACTAGATCCACTTCCTCCACACCTATCAAAAGAATTATGGAAAGTGCCACTGGACTAGGAAAGAGACATAAAACTCTAGTGCAACTAGTTCCAAGAAAGATTGTAGGAGTAAAAGACGATGTCACTACTAAGAAGAAAGCTTGGAAACCAAAAGTTGAAAAGCTTAATGAGAAAATTATTGAGAATGGTGACTTTGCAAGAATGAACAAATATTATGATCTTTATGATTATAATGACAGACTTAATCTGGAGAATGCAGTTGTGAAACATATGATTTTGACTGGAAAGAAGTTTGATACTATTCAAGGATAGATACCTAATGATCTATATAACAAACTTCTAAATAGGAAGAAGAGAGCATCAGAGGAAGAGACAACTATTAGAGAAAAGCTTGTGAGGAAGCTTTGTGAAGTAAGAGATGAAACTCATTTCAATCAGATCATGAAAGACCTAAGCCCCCATCTGAGAAACAAAAGGAGAACAATTCAGATTATGGGAGGTAGGTATGAAGAAGTAAATTCTGAGATAGAATAGGCTATTATCAAGGTTATGGTAGAATATGTTGGAGAATCATCAATTGTAGCGGAGCAAGCAGGTGAGAAAGTACAAGAGGACATTCCCTCTTCTCCAACTATTAATATTGAAGATGAAACAATGAATGTAGAAGGTACAAAAATCACCTTGGATATTGGTGAAAATGTATTCAAGAATTTGGAGAACATTGTTGACAATTCAGCCTTTGAAGAACAGGAAGCTACAAAAGAAGAAGAGATGATAGAGATCATAGTTGTAGAACCACCAACTACAGAGGAACAAGTTCCCATTCCAACCAAAGAAGATATCAGTCTTACTCTTGAGACTAGAAAGAAGACTCAAATTGGATCTATGATTGAGCATTTGGAAAAAGAAGTAGATGATGATGATCAATTGGAATTGATTACATCCTTGAACAAAATAATTGGTAAGAATAAGAAAGTAAAGAGTCTTGAAGGATGTCTAAACGAACTAACTGAGAAGTTACAAAGTACTGTAACTACACAAATTTTAGAAGCAGACCCTATGGAGAAAGAAAAGAAGGTAATGAACACCTTTGATACTAAATTCTCAAACCTAGCTGATATTGCAAGAGTGAAAGCACAAGCAGCCTATGAGGCTAGAATTATTTTGAACATCAGTCAGAATATCAGAAATGATATCAATACTCTTGATATTTGTATCAAGGATTTGAGGAAGCGTTTGGAAACATGCAAATCTTTGTACATACAATGTACAAAATCAGAGACTTTGACAGTAGAGGAAGATTAGAAGATAAAGTTGAAGGAAGTAGAAATTCTAAATGAAACAAACCTTCTGTCTAGCCCCAATGTGAAGGTCTGTGATGTTGAGAAGAAATTTAGGAAACTTTATGATGAAATCAGAATTGTACAAGATGAGAAAGATAGGAAATTGAGAAGATACACTCTTTTGAGAGAGCATGCTTCTATGAAGTTGAGCATCATTGAAGAATAGTTGGAAAAATGTCTTTTAGCTAAGACATCTTTTTATAAATTTAACTTTGAAAACCTCCAAGCATGTGAAATAGCTTCTTATGGACTGGGCGCACTACTTAATGTGGCAGATTCCATTAAGATATCATGGGAGAAGGAGATAGAATCCATGAAGATAGATTTTGTAGATTGTGTTGCAAGCCTATCAGCTTTGCAATAAATGAATTGAGGTATAACTTTTTGTGATACAATTTTGTGATCCTCCCTACCTTATTTTGTCATTGTTGTCAAAGGGGGAGAGATATATAGAAGAAAATTGATAGTCTATGATAACGGTTATTACTCTTAGGGGGAGTAATATATTAGAGGAAATAATTTTTTGTGGAGTTATAAGGATAGTATGTATTTTATACTATGGCCACAATTTTGAATAATTTTGAGATTTTGAGTTGTAGAATTAGCCAATTTTCTCATATGTTGCCACCAATGACAAAGGGGGAGATTGTTGGCAATTTGGCTGAGTTGATTACATATATGTTTTCATTATGGAAACATATGATCCACATGAAGATTTCATAGGTCAGAGAGCAAGTATGATAGAGCGCATTACAAATTTGTCTAAGTGTGAGACAATGTTTTACTAGTGAACATGGACATAGTTTTTATTTGCGATGTTGACTGGAGTAAGTTCAGTTCTTGTGCACTTGAACATAGACTATATGATGTCTATTGATCACCCATCTTAGAATGAAAGTTAGTACGGCATGTACGGAAGAAGTTATGACAATTTTACCGAAGACAGTGTGAAGCCGATAGGACAAAATATGAAGATAGAACTAGTAAAGAGTTAAGGGATTATTTTTTTTATCAAAATAATGACTTAACAATAGAAAGGGATAACATCCTAGATGTTAACCCTTGTATAAATCTATTGGTATAAATGTAATTATAATTGTAAAGTTAGAATATGTATTAAGAAGTATCAAGTAGTAGTATTGAAATGTAATGAAGTAGTGACATGATGTGAAGTATATGAAGCATATGTAATAGCGATAGTGAAAGAGGAGTGAAGTGATATTGATGTAAGTACTATAAGGTTATGTACCTTAACCTATTTTGTAATCAGTGTATATTATACATTACTTGTTTGGGTAGTGGGCTCATCTGGTAATCACATTTTGTACTACAACTCCTAATAGGGTTGAGGCTTCTAACGAGGCCTATAGTCCCTTAATTAGGACTGATACACTATATGCTTGTAATAGACTCCTAACAAGATCAACATCCTTAACAAGATACTTTTGATTAGTGGATCTTTCTGGGTACCATCCCCATCGGGGTTTTCCCTTGGCTAAGGTTTCCTCAAGAACAAATAATATGTTATGAGTTATTTATTGTTATGCATGTTGTTTAGCTTCTTGTGTTATGCATGTATAAAGATAATCTGTTATATCCATAATTGGGAAAAAGATAAATTTTTTAGAATATTGATTCACCCCCCCCTCTTAGTATTCCCTATTTCTAACAACCTTGTTCAAAGGATTTATAAAAATGACTGTTAGGTCAGCCTCTGTTAAAAGAATTTTGACTTGATTAATGGTTAGAAAGTAACAGTAGTGTTGATATGAAAACATACAACTCACTTTGCAAATATCAAATCCAATTCCATACACAAATGTTGGCTTACTAACTATGATTCATTTCCATCTCCATTAATGATCTTCTCAGAAATCCCTTCGAGTAATCACAACACTTCTCCTTTAGCCTTTTCTACTTATATAGTCAATAATGAAAACAACATATCATATGCATCCCTCTCTCTCAACCTCATGTGTAGGTTTCCTTAATACTTCCTCATTTAGGTCAATACAACCTTTGCCACTTAATCTCCTCCATAGATCTTAGGGTTAGGTTAGATTCATCGAATTCTTCCAACTTTATGTTCTTCATCCATCTTTCTAGAAACATCTCAAATATCCTTATAGATTTTTTTAAAAACATTTTACAATGCACTAAATGCTTCCATACAATGAATAAATAAAGTTAACATGATTTACATAATCCAAGAATTCAACTATGTCAACTGGGAATCTGAATTCTTCCTCAAATGTAAATTGCTAACGCTCGATCAATATTATGGTCAACTTCCTTGGTTTTCTCTAGATAGCTCAATCACCACTAAAACTACTTCCTCATCTAAAACTATCTTCCTCAATAATTTATTGATGTTTGATCAACACTGAATTTACTCAGCATATACTGACTCGGTCGACACTAACATTACTCAGCTTAAACTACATTTCTTCACTTTTTCTCAGTTAAGGTTAATCATTTAGTCTTCCTTCTTACTCAAATAATCAATACATTATCTTATCAATGTGCCACATATTCAAGTACCCATTGAAGTATCAAGATAACTCAACCTTTCCTTAAGTGCTATTGTTACCAACCTTGCCCACATCCACAATCAAATAGATATATTACTTTCTTAGATAGCAATAGTCTTACCAGTTAAGGTTTGACATCAATGAAAATACAATAATTTCTTCAATTGTAGTTTCCAACAATCTCCCTCTTTGGCATTGATGGAAAAACCATATGAATAACACATGAATCAGTAGCCAATCCAAAACTTATTTGTCCATCAAAAAAATTTGTAATATCATTAGCTTCATTCTAATTCAAAATCAATTAGCCTTCCATACATGACCGTCCATACAGTAACATTCTCTTAATCTCTGCTTAGTTCCTTTCCACTCAATCTCTCCCTCTTACTTGATCTTCCATGAAATCTCACCATGTGTTATCATCTTGTTCATCTCCCTCTTTAACAATAATGCCAAAGCATCAACTAAACATACATCCATCAGATGTAGATGTCATCTTGTCCATCAGAGTTGTTGGTGCTTATAGAGAACAAGTTTAGAGGTACTTGAAGTAAATGGTCAAGATGTATAAGGAGGTACCAAAGCTAAATAAGGAGAACTTCCCTACATGGTAGAGCCTGATGAAGCTAAATCTAGGCAGTATTAGTGATTCAACAAAGTATTATGTTGAGCATGATTATGTTACACCTCTTGCACCTCTGACTGCCGAGGAAATGAGAGCTAAACAAGAGCACAATCAAGCAATGTTGGTGATTGCATCTTCCCTAAGCTAACCTGAATTTGAAGACATCAAAGAATGCACAAATGCAAAGAAAATGTGGGACACTCTTGCAAACATCTATGGTGGTGACATAAATGTATTGAGAGCAAAAGTTGAGAGCCTAAGAGGTAAATTTGATGAAATGAAAATGCAAGAAGATGAGAATATTTCTCAGTATTATGGTAGAATAAAAGAAGTTGTAAATTCTATTAGAGGAGCCAATGGAACTATTGATGATGAAAATATTATAGGGAAAGTAATGAGAAATTTGAGTCCTATTTATGCAATCAAAATTTCAGCAATTCAAGAATCTAGATGTAACCCTGGCAATACTCTTACTTTGGAAAGTCTTGTTGGTAAGCTTACTGCTTTTGAGCTTTCTAACTATGATAACTTCATTGTTGCTAATGTTGAATATGCTTTTAAGTCACAAATGGTCCTGAGTAAGTCAAAGAAGGAAAAAGAAAGATCCATTAGTGAGAGTGAAAGTGAAAGTGACACATCTAATGAAGAACTTGAGGCTCTTGAAGCTCTTATGGCCAGAAGATTAAAAAGGGGAAAAGGAAAGTATAATGGTAAGCTCCCTATCATATGTTTCTTATGTAATAAAGCTGGTCATATAGCTACAAGATGTCCTAACAAGGATGATAATGATGAAGAAAGAGATAGAAATCATAAAGACAAAAGAGAATATATAGGTTACTTAAGGTACAAGGACTACAAGGGAAAAGGTAATAAATCCTGATACATTGCCGAGGAAGAGACTGACACTGATAGTGATTATTTTGAAATTGAGGTTGTCTATGTTGCTATGAAAGATGAGTCTGATGAGGATGAGAAAACTACATTGATATCCTTTGTGAACAAAAATGATAAGTGGATTATTCATAGTGGTTGTTCACACCACATGACTAGTGACAAAAGTAAGTTTGATACCTTAGATCATTATAAAGGTAGAAGTGTTAAATTTGGAAATGATGCACCATGTCATGTTAGGGGTAAAGGATTGATTGAGTTGACTGATAAGATTACTTGTGAAAATGCATATTGGGTTGAAGGTCTTAACTATAATCTGCTAAGTGTTGTACAACTTAATAGCACTGGATACTAAGTGGAATTTCATCATAGGAAGGCCAAAATACTTGATGCCACTGGTGAACTAATTGCAAGTGGGGAATAGACTAGAGGTAATTTATTCTATCTAGACCTATCTGAAGAGACATGTATGATTGCACAACTTGATGATATATGGTAATGGCATAAGCGGCTATGTCATGTTAACTTTGATAATCTAGTAGAAATTAGCAAAAAAGAAGAAAGTGAGAGGACTACCTAGATTGAAGAAACCTGAGAATGTAATGTGCAAACAATGTCAGTTTGGTAAGATGACAAAGTCTAGTTTCAAGAGAAAGACTTTTTCTTCTAAGAATGCTTTAGATTTGGTTCATATTGACCTTTGTGGACCTATGGGTGTACAAATCTATTGTGGTGCTAGATATTTTATCCTATTTTTTTATGATTACACCAGAATGATGATTGTAATGTTCTTAAAAGAAAAATATAATGCTTTTTAATTTTTCAGTGGTATTTGGCTAAGGTTGAAAAGGAGACAAGTAGGAACATGTGGTGTCTGAGATCTGATCAAGGTAGAGAATTCATATCCAATGAGTTCAATCTATTTTGCAATGACAAAGGAATCAAAAGATAGATGTCTACACCTAGAACACCTCCACATAATGGTATAGTGGAGAGAATGAACATATCTATCATGGATTGTGCAAGAACATTGAGGATCGATTAGAATGTTGCATAAAAGTACTAGAGAGAAGTTGTAAGTACAAATTTATATACCCTTAACTGAGTATAGATCAAAAAGGGTACAAATATCATAGCTTATGAGTTATGGCATGGGTATGCACCTAATGTAAAGTACTTTAGAATTTTTGGAAGCAAATGCTATATACTAAAAGACAATAGGAATGGAAAATTTGATGCTAAAAGTGATGAGGGCATATTCCTAGGCTATTCCAAAAAAAGTAAACTTACAAGTATTTGAACTCTAACACTAACAAAATTGTGGAAAGTATAAATGTCAAAGTTGATGAGTATGCACAAAAAATGAAGCTGAAAGCAAGAGAGAACTAGAAGATTATAGATCTTTTGTATATATAGAAGAAGGAGAGACAAGTGAAAAACCTACACCTGATGCAGAGTCTCAGGTAAGTAATGTCAATCATCAGGGAGACAATGCCAAGTGAAAAGAAGAACATGCCAAGCAACATGAGGAAGTTGCCAAGTATCAAGAAGAGGTTGTCAGGCATTCAGAAGCTGAATCTGACAATCTTGTAGGAGAACCTGAAGAGCAAGAAGAAAGGAGAGAAAAAACTATTTTGGCACAATATGTAAGGAGACATCACAAGCCTAAAAAAATCATAGGAGATAAAGAAACTAGAGTTCTGACCATAAGCAAGTTTAGAGACCCTACGTGTTTACTGTGTGAATTCTAGCATAAGACAAAAAGGGATGCATTAGATAATGAAGAATGGATCCTAGCCATGAATGAGGAGATAGACTAGATAGAGAAGAATGATACCTAGACTCTGGTGCTATGACCAGAAAATAAAAATGTAATTGGAACAAAATGGGTGTTCCAAAATAAGCTGAATGGACATGGACAAATCACAAGGAACAAGGCAAGGCTGGTATGCAAAGGCTACGCACAAGAAGAAGGAATAGATTATGGGGAGAAATTTTCCCATGTAGCAAGATTGGAAGGAGTAAGAACTTTACTTACATATGTTACCTACAAATATTTAAAGGTATACCAAATGGATGTCAAGTCTACATTTTTAAATGGTATATTAGAAGAAGAAGTGTACATTGAATAGCTAGAAGGATTAGTTGATCCAAACAAGAGACATATGGTTTGCAAACTGTTCAAACTTGGTATGGATAAAGCAATTTTTGGTAGGCATGAAAGAAGAGATTTCATACCAATTGTTAATATCATTTAGAAAAACAAAGAGGGGGGGGGTGAATCAGTTGTTCTCAGGTCCAGATGTATAAAAAAAACTTTGAAACTCCTCAACAAATTAGATCTAACAACCAACATCTAATAGTATTTAACTTGCAGAACACATAAATGTTCAAACCAAAACATTCACACAAGCATTAACACCAGGATTTATAGTAGAAACCCGATTTGGGAAAAAGCACTTTGTAACATGTTATCGATATTTTCACTCTTCTGAAGTGAGCTTTGTGAAAAGACAACCTTGTCAAAGGTTAAAAACACACTTTCAGGTGTGACCTGGTTAAATGATTTAAACCACTTTGTTAAAAGTGTGCCTTGTTATAGGACTTATATACATTCCATTAGAATGAAACCTTGTTCAAAGGATTTATACAAATGACTATTAGATCAACCTCTGTTAAAAGGATTTTGACTGATACAATGGTTAGAAAGTAACATTAGTATTGATCTGAAAACATACAACTCATTTTTCAAATATCAAATCCAATTCTGTACACATATGTTGGCTTACTGACTGTGATTCATTTCCATCTCCATCACTGATCTACTCAGAAATCTCTTCAAGCAATCACAACACTTCTCCTTCAGCCTTTTGTACTTATACAATCAATAACGAAAAAAACATCTCATCTGCATCCCTCTCCCTCAACCTCATGCTTAGGCTTCCTTAATACTTTCTCATTTAGGTCAATACAACTTTTTTCACTTAATCTCCTCCGTAGATCTTAGGGTTAGGTCAAATTCATTGAATCCTTCCAACTTTATGTTCTTTGTCCATCCTTATAGAAACATCTCAAATTTCCTTATAGATTTACAAAAAAATGTTTTACAGTACATTAAATGATTCCATACAATCAATAAATAAAGTCAAGATAATTTACATAATCCAAGAATTCAACTATGTGGGCTGGGAATCTGAATTCTTCCTCAAATGTAAATTACTGATGCTCGGTCAATATTATGTTCAACTTCCTTGGTCTTCTCTAGATAGTTTGGTCACCACTAAAATTGTTTCTTAGGCTAATACTATCTTCCTTAACAATTAATTGATGTTTGGTTAACATTGAATTTACTCAGCATATACTGACTCGGTCGACACTAACATCACTCGGCTTAAACAAGATTTCTTCACTTTTTCTTGGTTAAGCCTACTAGTTTAGTCTTCCTTCTTACTTAGATAAGCAATGCATTATCTTATCATTGTTCCACATAGTCAAGTACCCACTAAAGTATCAAGATAAGTCAACCTTTCCCACATCCTTCTCAATAATAAAATAGATATAGTACTTTCTTACATAGCAATAGTCTTACCACTTAAGGTTTGACATCAATGACAATACAAAAATTGCTTCAATTATAGTTTCCAACACAATCTAGGTACCATAAATATAATACATCCTTTCATCTCAAAAATAAATGTACTAATGCACAAATGACAACAAATAAGGTCAACTAATAAAACATGCATCAAAATTGTATCATTCAAATGGAGATAGAGAATCCACTAATGAGTCATCCCACTGCAAGTGAATGGGTAGTGTTAATGTGTGTTTTATGACTCACCAAAAAGTAAAACAAAATACTGAGATATATTATCCTCTCTTGAACAAAGTACCATGTATGCTAAGATTGAAAAAAATATCATACGATAACTCCAAGGTTCCTCTACTCATGGATATGCTCAGTGTTGATGTGATTTGCTGATGATCACAAGGGGCCTTACGGTTTCTACCTTTGCTAGAATGGTTTACTATTTGGCTTCCATGGAATTATGTGTGTGATGAGGGAGGTATCATAAGTTTTCAAATCTTTGTACCCCCATGAAATCACATCTGGGAATTCCCTCATAAGCTTCATAATATCTTCCCTTTCTTGAGGAGTACAAACTTTACCAATAAAAATATTCTTGACTTTTTCTTTAGTCCCTAAGTTCACTTTTTCACATTCCCCTCCTTTAGTTGTCTGATACTTAAGGGAACTCAATCTGTCTAAATAAAAAATTCTCTCCAACTCAATCATCCCCTTTGGAATAGTATTTTTCCTCAAATTCATTATCTCATCTATTTCAAATTGATCTTGTTGTGGTTCTCCCTCATCTATGACTTGTGCTTCAAAGACCCTTGAACTTGTTAGGAAATCAAGGATATGCTTATCATCTTCAAATACTTGGAATTTTTTTAGGTTGTTTGGAACAGATGGCACCAAAGTCAATTCAACTGTGAGCTTCTTCACACAATCCATGGCTAATGGTTCCAAAGAACTTGCAGATTGAGCTAATGAATTTGTAACTAGATTGCACATTCAATTTATTCTTTTAATGTTGAAAGCATCAAAGATTTCAATAAAATCCCAAAATCTATTGCGATAATGACTGAGCCTTTTATCATGACATGTGTACTATTTTTGAACTTGTCCTACCACTATATTTGAATCTCCATGCATGTATAGGATCTGGGCACCTTTTTGGATAGCAAGGAGCAAACCAATAACTAGTGATTCATACTCAAGCACATTATTTGTGCAAGGAAACTTTAATCTGTGTGCTACAAGATAGGCTTCCCCTATTGGGCTAACAAGTTCAACACCGACTCCACTTCCTTTCTTTGATTTCGATCCATCGAATGATAAAGTCTAGACTTCATCATCAGCTTGGGTACTGGAAGGTTCACCCTCTAATTTCTCAACTTGTTTCTCATGTTTTTCTTCAAAAAATTTATTCTCATCCCTTTTAACTTCTTTATATTGTGGTTCTAACCTCACTACTTGACTTGGATATTCCACATTGACAACTTCTTCAAAATTTTGTACCATTGATACTTGTGGGACCATCTTTGAAACTTATACAATCGTAGCTCTACACATCATGCATGATATTTCAGAATGAGAAGCATTATGTATTTTGCACCAATTAGGTAGTAACAAATTCTAAATATGAGCATCTTTCCCTAGCTCAACTTCTTGTGTAACACTTTTCAAGACAAAATTCCTAAAATTTTCAAACATTCCTTCTATCATTGATGGTTCTGAATTGTCATTAGTTTGTGCCTCTACCAACCTAGGCATCATGTCTGGGCATCCTCCTTGGTTGTAACCTTGTAACATCAAAATTTCCCTATTTTTAGGTGCATAAGATCCTAGACTTGTTTCCATGAACATAATCTCATTATCTTCTCCATATTCAGTTATCAACAATCAGAGCCTTGGTGTGCTCTCAATCCTAATCTGATTATGTATTCTACACCAATTAGGTAGTAATAGATTCTGAATATGAGCATCTTTCCCTAGCTCAACTTCTTTCTTAACACTTTTCAAGACAAAATTCCTAAAATTTTCAAACATTCCTTCTATCATTGATGGTTCTAAATTGTCATCAGTTTGTGCCTCTACCAACCTAGGCATCATGTTTGGGCATCGTCCTTGGTTATAACCTTGTAACATCAAATTTTCCCTAGTTTTAGGTGCATAAAATCCCAGACTTGTTTTCATGAACATGATCTCATTATCTTCTCCATATTTAGTTATCAACAATCAGAGCCTTGGTGTGCTCTCAATCCTTATCTAATTTTGGATTCCTCTCCATGGGAGCCACGTGTGTGAAAAATTAGTCACTATGTATCCATTCAATTTCCATGCCCATTCCCTACTTAAAAGCATTCCATACCCTTTTGGAATGTCTACAACTGATATGTCGATACATCTCTAAACTCATGGATCTGAAGCTAATTGCATATGAATATTATTTAGTTTTCCTACAAGTGGAACTTCTATTTTATCGAGCCAAGTCACCTTCTTATATATTTTCGATGGGAGTAATCCCAATTTTCTACATATGTCGAGGGCCATTACATTACTTGATGCTCCAGAGTTAATCAAATAGTTGTGTAACATTTTTCCAAAAATTCAGACTGACACAAGGAAAGGGGTAGACTCTTCTTTTCCTTGGTAGAAAACCACAGGTTTTTGTGCTCTAGGGTTGAATTCCTCATTATTCACATTTTGCCGAGTGTTGCTCCCATTCTGAATAGCACTTGTTTGTTCTATGAGACTAATGAGATCTCTGGTTCTTTCTTCTCCTTGAAATGAAGGATCATTTTGTGAGATTTCATCCTCAGAATAGTTTTGCACCATCCCAAGGAAGCTTCAACTTTGTGAAACATCGGGTGCACTTTCTTTTACATTAACAACATTCATGTTTTGCACAAAACTAGATTGATGATTGTTAGGGGGACCTCTGGGTGGGTTTGAAGCATTCTGTGAGATGATATTCAAAGGTACATCATTCATACTTCCCAACAATGCATCCCTTATCTCAGGAATTTTCATTAGTTCATACAGTGGTAGACTTACTTTTATCTTCTTGAATTCTTCTAGTACACAAGAGCTCAGCCTCTTGAATTCCTCCCTAGGAGGATTTTCTTTCTTCCCTTTTTCTTGATTTTGAATTTGTCCTCCATTTTGTATAGTAGAATGTGTCACAAGTTTCTCTATTTCTTTATTTTGTGAGGCATTGGTCACAACAGACTGACCTCTTTCTCCTTGCGTAGTACCAGGCTATCGATACTTGGAGTATTACTAGTATTGGGATGTGGAGGAGTTGAAAATTTGTTTGCAGGAGTTGACGTTGTCAATGGCTGATGATTTTTATAATTTCTCTGATAAGTCCTCAATGGAGCATTTCCTCATGTCTATTGAAAAGCTTGAACTTCACTTAATTCTTCCACTAGGAAACTATTGTAAAGTGGAGGGAAAATAAATTCATCCCTATGCAGTGGCTCATTTGGGGAAACCAGTGGAGGTTGGTTCTCTGGTGGAACTTGATATCGTATCACCTCCATGGGACCATTTGTTGATGCAGGTGGGAATTTCTAATTAGTTTGAATAGGCATGCAATCCTCAGAATCAGGAGGTGGAAACTTGAAATCATCAAAGACCAATGCCTGGTTGTATCTGGGAGTAGGCACTAAATCATAGCCTATAGGTGGAGGATTTTTAGGTGCAGTAGTGTTTCTTACTTCTCATTTGAATATATTAGCCACTCTTTGAAACTCTTGGCATTGTAACTCAGAATATTGATTAGTTTCATGCAGCCTACACCATCCGTACAATGTTGTTTCTTCCATAAAAACTTTGTCAGCAGGTCAGCTTTCAGAAGCTAGTGGATTGTCCAATGGTGAAGGAACTCCATCATTGTTTGGATTTGTATTCCATGAACTTTTATGGTAGCCTTGATTATTATTTCAATACCCAGAACTATTTTCTTGATAACCTTGATTGTTGTTCTAGTATCCTTGATTATTTTCTTTGGTGATTCTCATGGTGAGCTAGAGGATTTCCTTGGTATCCTTGGTTATTTTCTTGATGAGACTGATAATTCTTTCAAGAATTTTGCAATTGATTATTCTAATTTCTAAGGTAAGTAACCTGAGTAGACAACTTCTTGACTTGTTCTATTAAGTCTTTCATTTCATCTCATTCTTCCTAAGTCCTTGTGGAAGTGGTCATATTCTGAAGATAGACTGGTTGTGTGGGTGCTGCATGAGATATCAGGGCTCTTGGATGTGGCAAAAGCTGATTAGAAGGAGTAGGAATTGGATTGAGAGCAGGAGCATAGCTCAACATCTCTTGATTCAATGTATTAGCATTTCCAAAGTAACCAGGTGCTCCAAAAGTGGTTGCTGGTGACTGTAAAATGATCTTCTCAGCTTCAACATATGCTTGGATTAAATTGGTAGGGGCTGGATGGGTCTTCTAGATGAACATGGAGGTGAAACAATCCAAGACTGCATAGTAAGTAGGCCTTGCGACATCATCATTTATCCAGAAAGGATCACACAACCATGAATATACCCTTTGAAATCTATTGTTGAATGCACCAATAGGTTCACGCTCTTGTCTTCTTATCTCAATGAATTTCCTATACAATTCAGTAGGGGTGATAGGCAATCTGAACTTCCCCAAGAACACATCCTTCAACTCTTGCCATGTTTGGATTGAATTCAAAGGTAAATTAATATACCAATAAAATGCTTCTTCCCCTAGAAAATATGGGAACAATCAGCATGCCACATCTTCATCTTCAATATTTCTATTTTATAGAACATCTTCAAAAATCTTTACATGTTCACAAGCAGTGCGGTTGGCATTGTTCACAAAGAACTTGGAGAAAAAATGCTCAGGATTCTTTGGCATATGATTGTAAGAAACAAATGTTGTAAGAGGTGATGCATTCTATGGGCACCATTGCTATGCCATTGCTAGAACTTGTTGTTGGGCAACTAGATGTACAATGGCTTGTATAGGTATTGGTACTATCAACTATTGAATTTGTGTACCTCCTTGTTGAAATCCTTGAGTGGTCCCTTACTACGTATGGTGTTGTTGAGGTGGAGTTTGAAATTGTCTTGTAAGATTAGCTACACTTGGTGAGCTATGACTTGTAGATGCTTCTTTCTTGCCTCACCTAAGTTTTGGATCAAAATTTAGTTCTTCTAGTTCTTCTTCTCTCGGAGTGGATCTCAAGATTCTTCGGTGTACCTCAGGTAAGAATGAATTAATGTGCTCTAGTATGCGAAATCTACTTTAATTCCTTCTTACATGTGCTGGAGGTTGTTGATTCCTCTGAATGACCAATGCTATTTGAGAAATTTCTTCAATTCTTTGAGCCTTCTCTTCTTCTTATTCTAACACAAAGTTCACTCACATATATTCAGCTGCACTTAAACTAACTTTCCAAGTGAGCGATTTCAATCCTTTAATGATGTCTTCTTGGTCATCTCCAAATCCAAGATTAGGCTATAAAATTGGTACAATGCCTCTATCTGGAAGCACCATATCAATTCATGATATGCAAAATTATGTCTTGTAGTATGGGCCCTCCTTCTAGCACCAGTTTCTATTGATGTCGTGATGATGGAGGGTCTTCCTATCACCAGTGAGATGATTTTGTATGTTACTTGTGGAATGAATTTCAATTTAGCCCTCCTTCTAGTGCTAGTTTCTGTTGATGTGTGTTTTATGACTCACCAAATAGTAGAACAAAATACTAAGATATATTATCCTCTCTTGAACAAAGTACCGTGTATGCTAAGATTGCAAAAAAGATCATACGATAACTCCAAGGTTCCTCGACTCGTGGATATGCTTGGTGTTGATGTGATTTGTTGATGATCACAAGGGACCTTACAGTTTTAGTCCTTTATGTCATGATGAATATGGGTACTATCAAAAGATTTTCAATTAAGTACTATTTTTGGGGGGAGTTTCACCAGACATGCAGAAATGAAAAGGGTTTAGGGTTCAGAGATCCTAATCTAATCCTAAGGGTAATGATAGCCAAGGAAAGTATGTTGATGGATGAGTTCCTTAATTACCAAGTCATGCTTCACCAAGTCAAGCTACAACTACACGTGGACTGGTGCAATCTTCAAAGGTTTGTACGAATGATTGAATTTAGGCACATTGATAAGGGTTCAGGATAACTTTGCACAACAATTTAGAATCACTAAAATGTCAAAAGTATGAACCAAAGGAACTCATCAAAACATCATCATATTCCCCAAAACATTCATTACACATTATCTACTAAAATTAATCTAATTGAGAGAATTATGAAACCAAGAAAGCATTAAGACACATCAAATGATCACCACACTTCAATGAAAATTCTATTGTCTCAATAGCTCATAAGAAACAATCTCAAAATTCACTCTCTTAAAAATGAGAAGAAGAGGCATTTATATAGGTCCTCGTGAACAATGAAAGGCCTGGATCAAAACAATAACTGATGGCCCATATTTTTCCACCTCAACCCTAATTAGGGTTAGGGCATAGAAAAGGGAATCTGAATTAATGCAAGGAAGAAACCACTATCGTAGTGGGTAATAAATGCCCACTATGAATGCATGCTCAAGAAGAGACTGAGGTGTCATAAATGACCATTACATGTATTTTCACTATGCATTAAATGCATCTACCTTTGACCTCTATGTTTTAATTCTTGGAATCTACCCAATATGGCCTCCAACTCATCAATGTTGACACTTGGTGCTAATTCATGTCTAAATTCTAGTGCCAAGACTGCTCGCTTTGATCTCTTTAGGCTATCCTACCATTCTGGAAATAGATCATGGGTTGTGTGCATGTTGTTTGATAAAGTAGAGAGGTTCTCAAAATCATCCTTAATGAAAGAGTTAAGCCTAAAGAATTCCTCCAATTTCCCTTTCATGTTGTCCATCGTTATTTCCTCCTCAGCTACCCTTTATAGCCATAGTGATGCAATGGTATTGGAGACCTCCTACCGGATATTCTCAACTATCCCCTTCAATCGAGCTCACTCCTTACTTAAATGTTCAAACATGTCCTTTTCCAGAAGAACTACACAATAACACCGAGAGAAATCATATGCTCCTTCTCCGATGACCTTGTCATCAACCAAGACTTGCCTAGGGGTTTCCATCAGCTCCTACAAGTCAGAGATTGCCTCATCCTGATAGATATGCTCATCTTCCTAAGTCTCCTCTATGCAAAGAATTCAGGAAAGGATGGCCAATACCTTATCATGAATTCTTACTAACTCCTTGGTGTGCATGTAGGCCTCATCCTTGATCCCCTTAATCCAAGTCTTTTCACCCTGCACAATCCTCCTAATCTTGTTAATGGCCTCAACTGACTTAGTTGGAATAGTTGTTGGTGGAATGAAAGATGGGTCCTCTTCTCAAACTGGGTGAGGTAACCTATCAATGTATGCACATAAATCCTTATTCTCTTCCTTCTTCCTTTGATAATTTTCTTCCAACTTTCTCATCTTATCCTTGATAGCTTGTGTTGAATCATCAAATTCTTCCATGACTTGTGCTCGTGATGCAGGAGCATCTCATGTCCTTGGCAATCCTGTGTCACCAAAAATAATTTGGAGTTTGTCTATGTTTCTTAGTTTCTTCTTTGACCAAGTTGGTCGGTGGTTGGTTGGTTTCCTTTGGTTACCAAGTGTGGTCAATTCTCTCCTGGGCAGTTGGTTATTTCACTTGTGCTCGGCATTACCTATCTGCTGCTTGGTTATCATGCTTACCGATGGGTCTAGTTTTATTTCCTGTTGTGGCCAACTTGTGCATTTATATTGGATCATGGAATTAATGCTGGAATCCATCATTGGGAAGCATGTCGTCCTAGATTTGACTGTTACTTCTGTTGATTGTGGATCTAAAGGCCGACTTAGCTCAATAGCTTCTTGTATAAATTTAGATGTTTGGTGGTAGTTTTAGGAGTCAGTTTTGGATAGAAGATAGTAGACATTAGATTGGAGATTTTTAGTAGATCCTCACATGTTGGAGGACTTTAGTAATTCATTTTAATATCAGGCCCTAATCGGGAAGGCCTTACAACCCAGCATGTATAATTCAATTGATGATAATATATGAAGGATCTAGCATTCTCTCTCTCACTCTTTCTATTTGTTGCTTCCACATGTGTGTTGCAGGCTTGGATCATTAGGGTGCACCATCCTTTGGCCCCTCTTGCTCCCTACCTTGTGTCAAGTGGTATCAGAGTGAGGTAAGATCTTGATCTAGGTCTATAGATCTAGGTGTGCAGGTTCCTCTTGAAGCCCTACTTGATTGTTGTGGGGTAGCAGATTGCAATCTGACCTACAATTTCAAAGGGTTGTCAAGATGGTTCGTGGGAGGTGAGATGTAGATCCAAGATTGGAAAATATGCTAAGACAGATTGCTACTAGATTAGAAGTAGTAGAAATAGCCCAAAGAAGAGGAAACATATTGAAGATGTTAGTGATGATGAAATTAAAGAAGAACATGCAAATGTAGAACCTGCTCCTATTATGGTTCAAGGTTAAGAAATATTTTTGAAGGCTTTGACAAGTCTGAAGTCAACACCACATTTCAATCCTCCTGAGTATAGTAGAAAACTAGATTCTGATGAATTGGTGGACTGGATCACTGAGATGGTAAAGTATTTTAAATATGAAAAAATTCTCAAGGATAAGAAGGTGAAGATTGCAAGCACAAACTTGAAAAGTCATTCATCCTTATGGTGGGAATATATGCAATTGGATAGAAAAAGGAAAGGCAAAGACAAAATCAAGGTATGGATTAAAATGGTCAATAAATTGAAAGGAAATTTCTTACCTTGTGATTATGACATTAACCTAGTTTGGAAAATGCAAAGTTTGAGATAGAAAGATAGCTTGGTAAATGAGTATACTGAGGACTTATATAGATTAGATATCAAATTTGGACATGATGAAGATGATGTGGAAAGAATTGGTAGATACCTAAATGATTTGAGGGTTTCCATCCAAGAGGAAATTAGTATGGTCAAATTGGAGAACATTGAAGAGGATTATCAATTTTCTTTGAAGGCTGAGGAGAAATTGAATAAGAGACGTGAGAAAAGACAGAGAGGTCAAGGTGGTAGATTCCCTAGAGGAAGAGGTAGATCTAATCATGAAAATAGTAGATCTGAACTAGAAAAGACAAATTTGGACAAAGGCAAGACTGAGTGGAAAGGTGAAAGTTCTATAGGTAGAGGCAGTAACTACCGAGGTGGTTATGGCAAAGGAAGTTTCTGAGGAACTTGTTATAACTTTGGAGAGGAAGGACATAGATCTTTTGAATGTACAAAGGCTAGTAAGAAGGTTGGTAGTAGTAGAAATGCTTTGGTGCAAGAAGAGTCACCGAATGAACCTGAGAAAGAAAATAACTTGATGGTAAGGAGAGCACTGTGGAATGAAAGCAAGAAGGAAGATCCAGGAAGGAAAATTTTGCTTAAGACCAAATGTAGAGTTTCTGACAAATTTTGTAAGGTAATCATTGACAGTGGTAGCTTGGAGAACCTAGCATCTGAAGAGATGGTCACAAAATTGCAGTTGGAAAAGTTATACATCTGAAGCCCTATTATATTTCATGGATCAAAGATGAGCATACACTCCTAGTAAGTGAACAATGTTATGTGAATTTGAAGATTGGAAAGAACTATGATAAGGTGTTATGTGATATCATGCCTATGGATATTTGTCATATTTTGTTGGGTAGACCTTGGCAATATGATAGACATGCTATATATGATGGGAGATTGCATAAGTATACTATTGTGGCTGATGGAAAGAAACAAATCTTGTTACCATTGATGGAAGGACCTGTTAGTAATGTTTTCACATCTGTGAAAGTTTGTTTGATGGAAAGAACGTAGTTTGTGAATTCTTTGAAGAGGAATGATGTATGTTTTGCTATGATTCCTAATAAGTCGAGTAAGAAAATAGAGGATAATGTCCCTGAGGAGATTGATAAGTTACTCACTGAGTATAGTGATATCATTTCTAATAATGTGCCTAATGGTTTTCCACCAAAAAGAAGCATTGATCATTGTATAGATCTAATCCTTGGAGCTAGTTTACCAAATAGGGCACCTCATTGGTTGACACCTGCCAAGAATCAAGAATTAAACCGACAGATTCAAGAGTTTCTAGAGAAAGGTTTGATCAAAGAAATTTTGAGTCCTTGTGCAGTACTTGTTTTATTGGCACCGAAGAAGAATGGAGAATGGAGAATGTGTACTGATTCCAGAGCAATCAATAAGATAACAATGAAGTATAGGTTTCCTATACCGAGAATGGATGATAGAATAGACATTTTGACTAGAGCAACGTATTTCAAAAAGATTGATTTGAAAAGTGGGTATCATCATATTAGAATTAGAGAAGGTGATGCATGGAAGACTGCTTTCAAGACAACAAAAGGTTTTTATGAGTGGTTGGTTATGCCTTTTGGTTTAACTAATGCACCAAGTACTTTTATGAGACTGATGAATAAAGTTTCAAAGAAATTCTTGGGTAAGTTTGTGATTATATATCTTGATGATATTCTGATATTCGGTAACACTAGAGAAGAACATTTGTTTCATGTTAGACAATTTTTGCAGAGATTGAAAGAGGAAAAGTTGCTGATAAATCTAAAAAAGTTTTAATTCATGAAAGAAGAGATTGTGTATTTGGGATTTTTTATTTCAGCTGATGGTTTGAAGATGGACCCTGAAAAGGTTGAACCTATTTTGAATTGGCCTACACCTGTGAATGCTAGTGAGGTAAGATCATTTCATGGTTTAGCAAGTTTTTACCAAAAGTTCATAAGGAATTTTAGTTCAATTTGTAATGCTATGATTGAGACTATGAGAGGAGACAAAAGAGAATTCAAGTGGACAAATGGAGCTGACAAAAGTTTTGAGACCCTGGAGCAAAAGGTTGCTAAATTACTTGTTTGGGCATTACCTAATTTTAGTAAAGTATTTCAAGTAGAATTTGATGCAAGTGGAAGTGCCATTGGAGTTGTGTTGAGTCAAGAAGGTAAAACTGTTGCTTTCTTTAGTGAAAATTTGAATGATGCTAGAAGGAAATATTCTATGCATGATCAAGAATTCTATGCTATTATTCAAGCACTGAAGAAATGGAGACATTATTTGATACCGAGTGAATTTATGTTGTATACTGATCATGCGGCTTTACAATATTTGGGTAGTTAGAATAAGTTGAATCAGAGACATATGAAATGGGTTGAGTATTTGTAGAGTTATACATTTGTGATAAAGCATAAGAGTGGAGTCACTAACCGAGTTGTTGATGCATTGAGTAGAAGAAGATCTTTGATGACCAAGATGAAAATTGAAGTTCTTGGTTTTGATGAGATGAGAGGTTTGTATGAAAATGACCCTAATTTTTCTGAGGCATGGAGAAAGTGTAGAGCACCTATTTCATATCAACAAGACACTAAATGGGATGAATATTTTATTCAGGAAGGAATATTGTTTAAAGGTATTCAGTTATGTATACCGAGAGGAGTAATGAGATCTAATCTGATTAAGGAGAAACATAGTACTGGTTTGGCTGGACATTTTGGTATTGATAAAACATGGAATTTTCTTAAGGAGAAGTACTATTGGCCTCGGTAGTATAAACATGTTCAGAAATTTGTGAAAAGTTGTGGAATTTGTCAAGTTGCAAAAGGAGTAAGTCATAATACTGGATTGTATACACTGATTGTTGTTCCTGAGAAACCTTGGATTAATATCAGTATGGACTTTTTTCTTGGCTTACCAAAGACAGTAAGAGGTAATGATTCAATATTTGTTGTTGTGGATAGATTTTCTAAGATGGCACATTTTATACCTTGTAGAAAGACATCAGATTGAGTACATGTAGTAGATCTTTTTTTTAAGGAAATTTTTAGATTGCATGGACTACCGAGGAGTATTATCTTTGACCGAGACAGTAAATTTGTTGGATATTTTTGGAAAACACTTTGGAAGAAATTTGGCACTTAATTGAAATATAGCTCTACATTTCACCAACAAACCAATGGATAGACTAAGGTTGTGAACAGAAGTTTAGGAAATATTTTGAGATGTTTAGTTGGAGACACACCAAGTAATTGGGATTCTATGTTGGCACAAGCAGAGTTTGCATATAATAATTCAATGAATAGGAGTACTAGAAAGACACCATTTGAGATTGTGAATGGCACACAATTGAGAAGAATATCTGATTTGAGAGACATTGCTTATGAGAATAAGAAAAGTGCTGAAAGAGTAAAGTTTGTTGAGTATATGAAGACATTGCATGAAGATGTGAAGCTAAAGCTGGAATACAACAATAAGAAATACAAAGATAGAGCTGATATATCAAGGAGACATAAGACTTTGAATGTTGGTGATGAAGTGATGGTTCATTTGAAGAAAGGCTAATTTCCTATTGGAACATATGGAAAGCTAAAGATGAAGAAGTTTGGACCTTGCAAGATTCTGAGGAAATTTGACAATGGAAATTCATATGAGATTGAGTTACTTGATGACATGGACATATCATTGATTTTCAACATTGCTGATTTGATGAAGTGATAGTACCAACATAATATCCTAAGAAGCATAATGATGAAGTTGAATAGATTTTGAAGGAAAGAGTTGGCAAAATTACAAGAGGAAAACAATACATGGAATATCTAGTTAAGTGGAAGAATAGACTGATGGAAGAAAGTTCTTGGATTTCAAAGTCTAAGTTGGATGCAACTCTGACCAAACCTACCAAATTATTCAGAGAATCATTTCAAAATAACCCTAGGTGTCTGATGTAGGAGCATCTCGGGTCCTTGGCAATCCTGTGTCACCAAAAATAATTTGAAGTTTTTATGTGTTGCTCAATTTCTTCTTTGACTGAGTTGGTTAGTTTCCATTGGTTACCAAGTTTGGTCGGTTCTCTCCTAGGTGGTTGGTTATTTCACTAGTGCTCGATGTTTCTTGTCTACTTCTCAGTTATCATGCTTACTGACAGGTTTAGTTTTATTTCCTATTGTGGCCGACTTGTGCATTTATATTGGTTCATAGAATTAATGCTAGAATCCATCATTGGGAAGCATATGGTCCTAGATTTAACTGGTACTTCCATTGATTGTGGATTTGAAGGTTGAATCAGCTCAGTAGCTTCTTGTATAAATGTAGATGTTTGGTGGTAGTTTTAGGAGTTAGTTTTGGATGGAAGATAGTAGACATTAGATTGGAGATTTGTAGCAGATCCTTGCATGTTGGAGGACTTTGGTAATTCATTGTAATATCAAGCCTAACTAGGAAGGCATTACAACCCAGCATGTATGATTCAAATTGATGATAATATATGAAGGATCTGACATTCTCTCTCTCTCTCTCTCTTTTTGTTTTTTTCTTTTGCATGTGTGTTTTAGGCTTGGATCATTAGGGTGTGCCATCCTTTGGCTGCTCTTGCTCCCTACCTTGTGTCAACTCAAGAGGCTTGACCAAGATTAACCTCTATTATGTGATACTCCTCAAGAGCAATTTGATCTTTTGTTTTCTTAAGTGCTGGAGTCGCTATTTGTAAAATTTTGGATCCAGATTCTCCTCTGACGACCTTGGTGAATTTCTTGTTTTTTCCCTTTTCTCCTAATCAGTTAATTTGATCAAGGATTTCTTTTAACTCAACTACAGGGTCTACCTCCCTTTCCTGGCTTCTTGAATCGTCTTCTTGAGCCACTCATGGATATTTGCATTCAAGTCCCTTTGTACTACTAGTTGTTCTTGTCCTTGCTCTGCTTTGGTATCAATCTCCTTAGCTCTAGGACTTTCTTCCATTACTTCAAGAGCAAGTACCTCTATCACAAGAATATCCTCTTCTCCCACTGAGGCCTCTGATTCTACCTCAAGAATTTCTTCCTCAATTATCTTCCTCAAGAAGACACCAAGACTCTCCTCTATCATCACATCTTTTTCCCTACTTGTTCCTGGCATGAACCTCTCATTGGCATTAATGCTCAATCTATCTTGTATCGGTATAGTCATGCATTTCTCTCCTCGCTACATTCTTCTTTCACTTGCTTCTCCTTCCTGTCAGGTGAATGCTCTAGTTTCCTACACACTAGGAGTCTGGCTAGGCGAAGATGGTGCATACTTAGACCGTAATCTCTTCTGTTGTGGTTCTTCAACATGAATATCCAATCTCCTCTTTATATGCATTTCCTAAGCTGCACCCTTCTCCTTTCTATGTTCTGCACTTCCTAATGGGATGTCTCTTTCTTCTACTCTTCCTCTAGATGGCTACCTTGGTCTCTCATCTCACAGTTGTGGATGACCTCTCAACTTGTAGGTCCAATCTTCTTTTGACATTGTCATCCTTTCAAGTTTTTATTCTACCCACAACCTTATGAAGTCCACAATTGGTATTGTCAATATATCAAGATCCACGATCTCTTTTATCTGCCAATCATAAGGATGAATGACCTTTTCTTTATTTGGGATAAAACCTCTTTGTAGCACATTTGGGTCCCCTTCCATCTAATCAGGAACATGGACAATATTACATGCCCTAATCAGGTCCAAGGGAAATCAGGAGCACATCCTCTTCCTGACCTCATTCTCATCAACTACATTTTCCCAAAAATCCTCAAGGTGAGCCTTGTGTTGATGCATCATCCCTCCCACTACTCTAATCTTATTATATGGGTCAAAATCTGGCCTTCCTAGATAGAGTGGTAGATGAAAGACTTTCAGCTCATCAAATAACCTCTCAGCTATCAGTAGATAAGGACACACTTTGATCACATCACCTCAAATGGAAACTGGGAACTTGAGTCCTAGCTTCTTCTTCTTCTTCAGGACTTTTTCGTAAGCTGTCAACTATCTAGTGACTTCCAACAAGATGATTTTATCAGTAGGGTACCATGGAAGCTTGAATGGATGCTCAAAAAATCCTTTCAATTTGATATAGGAGAAGGTGGTAAATTGAATGAACCATGCCTTGAATTCCTCCACCAACTTGATTGCCTCATAAGACAATCTCATATGCAATCCCTTTTGCAAGGTTCTCACAATGTGCATTGGAAATGCATCTTTAACCCAGGTGTAGTCATCTATGGCATGTAGATGTAGCTATGGGTAATAGTCATGGACCCTTAACCTTGGATTCCCACTTCTGAGGACTCCCTTGTACCTCAGTCCTTCATACCTCATATTTCATGCCAGGATATATATTACATATGAGCTCATAAATAATTTCCTCGTATGCTCCAAATTCCTTAGCTGTTCATCGAGGTTGTCGCTAATCAACCCAGCCCAATTGATGTGATTGAACTCCTCTACTACCTGTTGAAAGAAGTACCACATCCATGTCTCAAACAGGTAAGAGTGGGGTAAGTTAAATAACCTGCTGAGCATAATTACTAAATCACTGTATTCATGGTGGAAATCCATCTAGACAAGCTCCTTGGGAAACTTGGAGTAGTGGGTTTTATTCCTCCTCGTCCATTTGTTGTTGATGATCTCATCATAGTGTTGAACTCCTACCATGTAGAATCTATGTGCCTACTCCTTTTTCTTTGAGACCAACATTTGAGATGAAGGGATCCCAAATGCTTCAGTAATGGCTAGCGGAGAGAGATCTGCAATGATATTCCCATCTAAGTCCTTGATCATTCTATCACTAGAATGATAATGTTTTGCACATTCCATGATCAACTCAACATGCTAAAAGGCAGGAGGGAATCTAGCTACAGGTACAATTCCACTATTCACAATCCAGGTAGCCAAGCATGTCAGGTGATGATCTTTGTAGCCAAACATCCTCCTTTGGAACTCACTCAAATCGAGGCATCCAAGATTCGTGTCCATCACATCAATCAACTTTGAGACAATCTTGGATTCTGGGTAGAATTCTCTTTGTTCATTCTTGATTAGTTGCCTTCTGCTTACACTGGTTCCTCTAGGTTTAGCCATCTGCAAATTAGAAAGAAAAAACTTATAAGAGCACAAAAAAAAGTAGAGAAAAGCATTTCATCCCAAAATTCAAAGATCTACCAGAATTTCTCAATCTTGTCCAAAATTCAATTTTCTCTCTCCTCATAGAGATTTGTACCTTTGATTGACTTACTGAAGAAGATTTTGAAATTTTCATAAATTTATTCACACTTCCCAAGAAATAATCTTTTTCTCTCTTCTCAAGAATGCTCTCTTGATTTGTGTAAGAATGAAATGAGCAAAGTCTTCTCTTATAGGGTCTCAAAAACTTGAAAAGCTACCTTAAAGACTATAGGCTAACATTAGGTAGCTGCCCCATTTTAACACAAGTTTCCAATTTTTTTTTGAAAAGATTCTTTTCCACTCGTCTGTGTTCTTCTCCCTCTTTTTTAGAATCTGCTAATTTAAGAGCACTTTGTCTACATGAAGAAGTTTTCCCATTTCTCAATTTTCTGATTTTTTGGTCTTTTGATTTTTTCTTTTTGATTTTATTTTTGAGAAGTTAATTAATTAAATATTAATAAATCAATATTTAACAAATTTCAATTTTAAGAAAAAAAACATCAAAATCCTTCTTTTAAAGCAATTTCCAATTTTGTGAACTTTTATTCTTTAATTAATTTTATTTTTTATCATCAATATTAATTAATTTTCATTTCAAATCTATATTGATTTAATCTAAGTGCTTCAAATTGATTTTTTGTCAAATTTTCAAAAAAAAGATTAATCTTCACATTTCAGATTCATGTCAAAAAAAATTCACTCGCAAGTTTAGATGTGTGCCAGATTTTGTCTTAAGCATATATCTAGTGACTAGCCATGTTTTACATATGCACTTGAGGACAAGATTGGGTGCACTTTTCATCTCCTCATGGAATGCTTCTTCAACAACCATTCCTTTGACCAAGTTGACTTGCGCTTGAGGGAAGGAAAAGTCAGGATTTTGATTGGGTTGCAGACTTTGTCCAAAGCACACATTCTATTATGTGCCTGAAAATACACCTATTTCCTTGGAGTGAGATTTTGACTAGGTGGTGGATTGTTTTGTTGAGCATTCATTCCATGATGTCATGAGACTTGCTCTCCAATAAGTGCGGGAGTGAGATTTTCTTCTTGTTGAAGATTTTTTATTCTACATTCTCCATTGACCTTATTGACTTGCACTTCCACCATCCTTGGAGTGGGATTTTTCTTGTGTCATGGACTTTGTCTTCAACACTCATTCTTCCACCAACTTGCATTTGTGCTTCTACGAAAAGGGGAGTGGGATTCCGGGTGTGTTGCAAAATTTGTCTTCAACAACAAATTTGTTACCAAGTGCCTTTTTTCACTCGAGAGAAGTCTTGAGTGGGTTTGGGAGGTGGTCAAAAATTATATTACTTTGCAGTCCTTTGTTGACCTCATTGACTTGTGCTCCAACAAGTACGGAAGTGAGATTCAAGCATAGTAAATGATTCCTTCTTTTGCAGATTAGTCTGTTGACACATTCCTTCCTCCTTCCATTCTGTGACTCCAATATTCTTGGGAGACAATGTCTTGTTTGAGACCGCTGCTAAGAGAGCATGAGACAAAAAGGGGCTAGGTTGGACAGGAGGGAGAGGGGTCCCATCGTGGATGGGCAAGTTGTGAAACTAGTGACAACAGGTAGGTAATTCATAACCTGCATGACTCACGATCTAAGAAATGAAGTATGCAAACTCATCATCACATTATTAAGATGTAATAAATATATGAGAGAGAATAAACCATAATCTAAGTAGAACATCTCAAACAAAAAATAAATGTTTTATTTGTTTTTCCAAACATGTCTACACACAAGTACCATAATCAATGAGCCATCAAGGGGATAAGATTCTAAACAAACATGAAGAGAAACTTAACAAATAAAAAATTGACACATGCTAAATAATTATTTGAACTAAGGATTATGAGTGAGAAAAATATATTTTGTTCCAAATAAATATGAGAAATCCAACAAAAATGCAAGAAGGATTTCGAGAGCACCATTCTCACCATGAGGAAAAACAACCAATGGAAAAAGGTGATAAATATCAACTAAAGTAAGTGCATACCAAACATTGGATGGAGGTAAACTCCTCGAATCCCTTCAAAGAATAAGGAAATGAATTTAACCTTTTAAAATTGGGCTCCTGCAACTTACAAATAAAATTCCTATGGTGATCCAAACCTACCAAAGGTCTTTATCATGGTTAACTTCATTGACTTCTCCTTCGAAGGGAAGATTGGTCTCTACTGCTAAAAGTCCTTAGAGCATTTGGGTTTTGTGATAAATTTATCCATCTTTTTAACTAGCTTATTAGCACTATTTATATGGCTATCGTCATGAATGTTTCCTCATTTATATTTTTCAAACCTACCAAAGGTCTTCGTTAAGGTGATCCATTATCTCCTATCATTTTACTACCTTGACCAAATGCCTTCATCACTTATTTTAAAGCTTTGTTAGGAAGGGGTTAATAAAAGGTATTAAGCCTTCGTCATCCTTGGATACCTATTCCCATGAGTATTTTTTGGTTGATATTGTGATAATGGGCTCTTCATCTATCACCGAAGCCAAGAATGTGAAATTGGCCCTCTCCCTTTACTTAACTCCCACAAGCCAAACTATCAACTGGGAGAAGAGCTCTTTGTTCTTCTTTAATACTTTGATAGATAGATAAGTTCGTATCACTAGACTAATTGGTTGTTCCATTGTGGAATTCCTTGCTACTTATCTTGGCCTATCCCTAGGTTTTAAATTGACTTATTCTTTTTGGCTCAACTTAGTCAAGAGGTTTAATAGAAAACTTTTTGAATGGAAAAGTGCTCTGTTAAGTCAAGCTAGTAAAATCATTCTCCTGAAAGCCTCTTTACAAAGCCTCCCAATTTTCGCTTTGAGTCTTTTCAAAATCCCTTCCAAATTTTCTAATCTTATTGAAAAAATCCAGAGGTCCTTTCTAAGGTTTGGAGTTGAAGATAGAAATAGGCTATATCTCGTAGCCAAGGACAAGGTTTGTAAACCCTTGAAATGGAGAGGTTTGAGAATCTATCCAATTAAGGTGGTTAATAGTGCTCTACTAGGGAAACAAATTTGTTGGATCTATGATGAGAATAAGGAATTTAAATAGATCATCCTTAAGAAGAACCTTTTTCTATTCAGAGGCATTATGGACTTTCTCAAGTCTGATATCAGGATTGAGAGTTACGCTATTTGGAATAGCATCCAGCAAGCTAAAATTACCTCTCTCATGGGGGCAAAGTGGTTGCTGGGTTATGGATGAAGTATTATGTTTTGTGAGGATAATTGGATTGGTAAGTCTTTTCTTACCTCAACCCTTGATTTCTATCTCCTCATAAAAGAATGCAATAGGAGATTTGGTCCCTGGGTTTGTAATTATTGGAGCAATGGATTGATCTGATTAGGGTGGATGACATTATTAAACCATTGATGCTAGATCTCAATGTTCAGAATCTTGAGAAGGGGGTGGAGGATTCTTTGACTTGGGTCATTCACCCCTTAGGATACTACAAAGTTTCCTCAGCTACTACTCTCCTCTTGAACCATTTGGATCCACCCCCATTCTGGGCTAAGGTTTGGGGCAAGAGATTGATACCTAAAATTAGTTCTTTTTTATTGTTTGGTTTTGCAGAATAAGATTCTTACGCTAGATAACCTTTAAAAGAGGGGGATGATGTTTGTTAATCATTTATTCTGGTTTTCTAAGGAGGAAGAAACTTCTTTCCAATTGACTGTCTCCTACCCTTATTCATGGTAAGTTTGGAACTTGGTCCTTAGCATCTGGAACCAACACTAGGTTTTTGCTGGCAGCTTGTAGGATATTTTTGTCCAATGGAGAAATGTTGATGTGGGTATTGAAAGGAACCTATGGAATATTATTTCCCCACATCTCATTTGAAAAATATGGAGAGAGCTCAATGACAGGGTGTTTAGAAACACCTCGTTTCCCTTGGCTATGGTGGTGGATAAAATCAAAAGAAGTATCTAGGAGAACAATAAGGCAACTTTAGGCTAGAAGTTGGATTCTTTTTTTGGTCGTAATCCTATCAATGTTTGTAATGCCTCTAGGTCAGAGCAAGAAAATTTATGTTTATCTCCCCCCAAGGGTTGGATCAAGGTTAATTTCAATGGGGCTTCTAAAGGAAACCTGAGTCTTACTAGGTGTGGTGGAATGATAAGGGATGATGTGGCTAAGTGCATTGTTGTGGTGGCACTCCCCATTGGGATTCAGTCTATCCACATTGCAGAAGTGGTGGGTCTCTTTCAAAATTTAAAAATTATTGATTTATCTAAATATAATAAATTTTTGATCGAAGGTGATTTGATACACATTTTAGATTGTGTTAAGGGTAAGTCTAAACAATTGAATGGACAATCAAAGCTATTATCAAAGATGCTCTTATAATTATTAACACTTTACAAGAATTACTTATTTAACATGTTTACCATGAGGCCAATGGGATAGCAGATGGATTGGCTAACCTGGTTGTCACATTGGATGGTATCATGACTTGGCAAGGAGGTAGTAAAATTAATGTCGATTTAAAAGCCAAGGTGGTGTATGACAAGATTCACTATAGGAGGGTTGATGTGGTGTATCTTCGTAGCTTTAATGATAAGACTACTATACAATAAGGGTGAATATATCATTATGGAAAGTTTTGGCATTCCCAGGAATGAGAGGAGAAGACACGAGTTTTTTTATTGGTGTGACAGTTTTTTTCCATTTCATATTTTTTGTCTTGTTAAAATATTTTTTGGTCTTTCTTTGTAGCCCTACTCCTCAAGAAGTAAGGATGGGTGGGAACCTGAACTGTCATGAACGCAAGAGCTTCAAGAGGTGGAAGGATGAGAAGGATGTTTTGTAAAAGCTATGAAAAGGTGGGCTTACCACTTTCATGGAGAAATTTCATGGTTTTGATGAAGAGGTTACCAAGAATTTTGTTTGATAGTTGGAAGGAAAGTATGGTTACCATTGGGGGGATGGATGTCAAGATTACCTAGGATTTCATTATTGAGGTCTCAGGCCTTAGCTCAAAAGGGATGAAATTTTATAGGCACAAGAAGGTCTCTTATAATTTTATTCATCATTTACCTAAGGAAAAAGAGGAAGATGAGAAACTGGTTAAAGCCACTGGGGGTTGCTATAATGTCCCTAGCTTCAAAGAGATCTAGTCCAACATGATGGTGGCCATTATGGAATACATTACTCCTGACGGGTGGTATAAAAAGGCCCATTCTTATCACTTTGTCCTTCTCTTTCACTTTAGGCACAAGGTTAGGGTTTTATTTCCCTTTTACTTGCTTACTTCCCTTCAGTAAAGCATTGTTGAGCATAAAAGAAAACATAATAATCCAAATCTACATGAAGGGCTTATTCTTCTCATTATTGAGCATAATAGTAAGAAGGTGTCTCACATTCCTTCTCCTCCCTAGACCCTGGAGGGATGGCCTACCATTAGCTCAGCCAAGAGAGGTAGGGAAGCTATGGTTAAGGAGGTCTCATCCTCTAAAAAACTAAATTTTGATAAGAAAAGTGGTATGGAGACTAAGTCAGAGGGGGCTAGTGTTGGAGGTTTCTCAGGCTTTACAAGGATTTCTATGAAAAAGCCTAAGAATGATAGAAAGGACTCTTTTTCTACTACTGGGAGTGAAATGAAAGTGAAGGGGATTAAAAACACTGAGGTTTTGTTGGATATGGGTGATCATAGTGATCCTAGGGGTCATAAGGTCCCTATCCTGGTGGACTATGCTAGTTCTATGGACCATGATGTCCCCATTTCTCTGAACAATGTTGTTACTACTGAAGAGGTGTTGGATAAAAAATAGAATGATGTGAGAGGTAAGGAGACCCTTCTGGAAAAGGATATTTTGACCTCTTCTAGAACTATCCCTTTCCTTAAGACTTTTGATATACAGGATAGGGATTTTTAGCTCCTCAAAGAAGATTTGGAGGACACAATTGACACTCCTTTTGGTGTCATGCAAATGGCCAAGATGATGTCCATGTATTCCTTTTATCTAGTCAAATCATTTTTTCATGAGATAAAAACTCTGAGCCTCAACCTCAAATATCTCTCCGCCAAAGTGGACATTATTGAGGAAAGATGGGGTGTTAGGTTGGATGGCACG